>BJBW01007227.1:354-35619 GCA_004320125.1 Scolopax mira
CACTCTAAGAGCTTCCAGGATTGCCTGCAGCCAGCTGTGTTGCTTTCTCAACAGATATCGGTGTGGTTAAATGTCATATTTAAAGAATATGAATGATGATAATATGAAATGGCAGCTTAGTAGATGTAAAATTTAAGCTGTAAAATTCAAGCCTTGAACTGTGTACCAGGTACTTCATACTGAAGGTGATGAGGATGCTTACTGGCTAGAATCATCTTTCTTTCCAGGCCTTATCACATCAAAATCTTGTTTACTCGAACTACAGCTAAGAAAAGTATCTACAACTTTGCTGGAAAAAACCTAACTTGGATACAGTTATCACTAACTGTATTTGTTTGAAGTGGTTTTTGTTTTCAGTGACAATTATCTGTCATTAACAGAATAGTTAGTAATGAAGGCACTGAAAGGAAATGAGTGTGTGCTGATGCCTATGAACACAGAATAGTTATTCATGAAAAAAAACGGTCTTTTAAGAATATCTTCAAAACCAAAAAGATTGTTACACAGAACAATACTGCTTTTGCTGTGTGTTGCAGGTATGCTCCAGAATCTCTGACGGAAAGCAAATTTTCTGTGGCCTCAGATGTATGGAGTTTTGGTGTGGTCTTGTATGAACTCTTCACATACATTGACAAGAGCAAAAGCCCACCAGCTGTAAGTACATAGTTATCATTGTTATCAGACTTTTCTTACTTGTTTATTTAATTTTTTGAAAACCTATTTAGGTATAGACACAGTCTATATATTAATACTTACTGACCCTTTTCTGGAGATACCTTAGTGTTTATGAGGAAGCATCCAATCAGAAGAATCAACATGCTAAAAAGTACTAGTATCAAGCCATAAGAAGGAAGGGAGATCTGAAAATTACCTGATATTCTGTACATATCTTATCCATCGTGTAACTCCTAACTGTTGAAAAAGGATTTTAAAATATTTCATTATACATTGTTTTTTCTTATCATTTATGGAGAGTAATTCCAGATGCAACTGTTTCATTGCAAAATGACAGGTATTTTTAAAAATGCCATTCCAAATCTAAAGCTCAGCCAAACAAGTACCTTAACATTAAGTTCATGTAAATAAGGTAACCTAACAGTTATTTGGTTATCTTACAGAAAACAACTTGGGAAGTTAGTGAAGTTCAAGAAAGAAAGGGAGTGGCTTTTTGCAAATTATTGGCACACTCCTTTAAAGCCAAATTTATAGTGGATGGAGGAAAAATACTGTGTTTATTGATATATTCTCTGGACTCGTAATTTTCATTTTTATCATTCTGAGATACTATTTATTCTTATTATTAATTACTCTCATAAGAGATTTCCCTTGGTAAGAATATTACAGGGTCTTTCTTTCCTTTAAATTTTTTTTATGACAGTTGGCTTTCTGTTTCAGGAATTCATGCGCATGATTGGCAATGATAAACAAGGGCAGATGATTGTATTTCATTTGATAGAGCTTTTGAAGAATAACGGACGACTGCCAAGACCAGATGGATGCCCTGATGAGGTGAAGTATTACCTTAATATGTTACTGTAGTCTGGAAGGTGCTCAGTCAAGTTGATGCCTGGCAAATGCAAAACTTGTTCTGCTTGTATTACTGAAGTATTTATACAAGTGGAATGGCTGAGTTATTTTACCAATTGTATGATGAGTGCAATCACATTTATTTTCTGATTCTTTAGGTTGCATTTTCTCAGGAGCTTAGAATATAGTCTTGTTAAATATATGAAGTAGGACTATTAGGACTGACTGCTGTACTGGGGCACTGAGGCTTCCGTTGAAAAAATATAAATTTATTAAGGCAATGAAATTAGTATATAGAATTTGTTCCATGGGAATCTCATAGAGAGATTATTATTCAGAGCTGTGGATTCTTGTGAAGTCTATAATATTTAGCAGAAGTATCTTAATATCTATGTAAATTTTTCATACTTAATTCTAAGATTTAAAGAACTCTTTATCTTAGTTATTTTCCTTATGTGGCTCTTCCCTCCTAAAGCATAGGAATACCCATGTTTATCATGTATATTATTCATTGTCAAGCATTCTCAGGCAATAGCTACCTGCAGACCAAAAGCACAGTTAACTATATGAATCAGATTTTGTATGTTCAGGGCCTTCAGATTTGTATTCTGTTTCTTCGTGGGTACTGAAGCATATATGTATGTGTCATCATTTTCAGAGCACACTGATTCTATGTTTTTTTTGTTTTTGTTTTTTTTGCTAATACACCAAATGTTTTAAAAAATACTGTAATACTGCTTCTAAGACTTCTAGTTTTCTCCTCTTCAGAGTAGGGTACACTTCATCCTGAGTCAAACTGGTAGGTCTGCATAGGTGAATCAGAATCAGTAATGAAGGAATACACATTAAAAAGCATACTTATGTTACTTACATACCTTCCAGCTCAGATCAATTGTTGCAACCCTTTAAAGACAAACACGCTTGGCAGTAATTCAGGAAATAATCCATTCAAAACTGGAGACAGAGTAGAGTTCAGGGTCAGGTGGTCTAGCAGAGAAGGGAAGGAATGGTACAGGTGGGACAGGGAAGCCATGGGGGAAGTGGGAGTTTAGACAATCAAAACAGAAGTCTTTGAAGTAACCTTTCTTTCGTTATATGCGTGAGTTCAACAGTTGTTTAATTGCAAGGTTTAGCTTTTTGTAGATAACCTGAATGTCATATGAATAAGATAATACATAATCTGTTTTACTGAAACTGTATCCAAACTAATGCAAAGGCTTCAATGTTTGACATTTCTTCAGATATCAAAGCAAGTTGGAAATGCCTCTCATCAGAAACTGCGCCTTTCACATTTGATCCTAAAAGGCCAGTTATCACAGATATTAAATCTTCTAGATGCCTGTAGCTTACAAGCTGCTTGAGACTTGGATGTAAAGCAGCTTGGTCAATGCAGGAATTACGTTTGCTGAAAAATAAGGAACTGATGATGCTTTTTTTTCTTGGGAGCTATGCAGATTATTCTTAACAACATGTTAAAAAGATGTTGGAAGTATGAAAAGCTGGTAATAATGGTCTAGGCTAAATTAGTGAAAAGAGTACAGGTGAAGAGCTTGGCAAGTTTTTTTGTGACCAGGTATCAGATACATGTTTGGTAGAGCAAACTATTGACAAATGCCTCTTGTAATGGAAATCTCTTCCAAAAATCATTTAAATCTAATTCTAGAAGTGGGGTCAGTTTGCAGAGTAATTTTTCTGGCTTGTTTCCGAATATAGATGAAGAACAATTAAGAGTTCAGTATATGAATGTGGAGAAGTGTATGTTAACATTGCAAGGAAAGCTTAATTTAGAATGTAAGCCTGATTTTTGGTCAGACTTGTAAAGCATTTTTTGGAAAACTCAAAAATCTTTAAAATAAGAGCAAGGAAGAAGAAAAAAAACTTCACAAATGAAATATTTCTTAGAACTTTCAAAAACTAGCTGAGTGAATTTCCATACTAACTTTAGAAAAAATAATCTCCTTTCATAATAAGAGCTTTAGCATAGCTAACAGCCTTCACTTCTTACTGTCACTGGGATCAAGCAGATAAACTGATTGGTATAGCAGAACTCCAGGCACACTGTTGTGCCACTGTTGCTTGGAAACTTGACTTTAAGTGGGATGTTTTTTGGACCAGTTCAAAGTAGCTATTAACTATTTGTGGCATGTTTACCTAATACTGATTTTCTTTGTTTCTTCTCCAGATTTATGCTATCATGAAAGAATGCTGGAACAATAATGTTACCCAGCGCCCCAACTTTAGGGATCTTGCTCAGCGAGTGGATCATATAAGGGACAACATGGGTGGATGAGAAAAATGTCCCTCCTTCACGGGATGTGTTGGAATGCAGAACCAAATGTAGTTGGTCTGACGTGTATAATTGACACATGTACACATGCGCATCTTACTTTTGCTGGAAGTAAAATCTGTGTGGCAAATACCCTATCTCAATCTGCATACTGAGGAATCCTGCTGGTTTTCTTTACCAGGATATATTTGTTACTATGAGAACATGCTGAAATTTTCAATAGGGAGAGAAATTATTTTTCTAAGTAAAACAATCTAATATATGGTCAGTCTACAACACCATTATTTGCCTTACTTGGCAATGCAAAAAAGAGGTGATTTAAAATGTGTTGAGATTAAGAGATGAAAAGACGGTGCGTTCCCCTCTTTAAACAGAGATGCACAGAAAAGAGTTCTAGTCTTTTCACACTGAGTACATAGTAATGTGGCACCCTGTTTTGTGTATTGCACAAGGGCTTGTGTTTGTTAATACAGTTTTATAATTTTTTCATTGTTGATGCAGAAATGGCTTCTCTGTGTAAGAAAATAGAAGTGGTTATGTAACCCAGAAACTTAATGTGCCTGTCTGAATCCATTCTCAGCCCAGCAATATATGCAAAGAGATACAGTAGGCTGTGTGATGTACTGTAAGTATTTTGCGGGAAAGGGAGCAAATTGTTCTTAATTTGGAGATCCCCAGAAAACCTACTCATTGATGTGAAAATTTTAATTTAAACTTAAAAAGCAAACATGTTATTCAGTTTTTCTTACTCTTCTTTTCCTCTGAGTAAGTATTAGATTCCCTTTATATCATTGAAGATGCAGTGATAACAAGTAGAAACGAAGCCATTTTATACACAGCAGTGTCTTCAGTTTGTTCTGAGTATGAAAAAGCTAAACATACTGCTTTTAAATACTGCTCTTTTATTCTTTACATCTTTGTAATTTTCATGCAGTCATAAGTGTATCTATAAATTGGAAACTTTTAAAAGCAGAATTAAAAGATCTAGAAAATGCCCTCCATTTCATAGTTCCGCTCTTTGCTATTAAGATGATCACCTTATACCTTCCTTCCAGGAGAGAAAAAGGAATGCTTATGGCCCAGTATCTGATACGGCCAGTCACAACGACATCTAGTCTATTTTGTAATGAAGTGGCTCAAGTAACCTCCTATTTCTTTCTGTGATGATACCCAAAGAAAGACTGTTTGGAAGAAGGAATTACAATTGCAATTGCTCCACGCTCAGCAGGGGGCAAGGACATGATCCCAGTTACTGGAACTGGAAGGAGATAGAGCTACCTGAACAGATTATACTTACGCTGTATAATTTGACTTTTGAAATAAGTCTAACAAAAATTTATGGACAACTCGTCGGTTTTGCCTTTAGGCATAAAACTTGGGGATAACTCATATCGCAAAGCAGTAAAGTCGCAAATTTTGTTTGGTTTTAGTTCAAATAATATTTTTTTTTCTACTTAAGCATTATTGTTTGCAAAGTACAATGCTTGTTCTTCTTGGACTTTTGCTAAGAGAAGTTCAGTTATGGGGATATACAGCTTAGCAAACTGACCTGACATCCATTTTTGTATTTAAAATGAAGTGTCCATTTTTAAAATTTGTGACAGTCACTCAGTGAGACAGCAGTTACTGTCACGATGCGCCTCCTTAGGATTTGTGGTTAACTACATCCATATTACCAGAATTTTTAAGTACCTCAACTTTAAAAAATAAAAAAAAATCCTTACTTGGTGTAACATAGTGCCAGTATAGCAGTGTTTTTTACCACTATGATGTTTCTCTCCCACAATCAGTCATACAAAATTATGATTTTTTTATAATACGGGAGATTGCTAAACAGGGAGGGCAGCATCAGCCCTCTTTCTGCTCACTGCATTTAATAATATTTCTGTTGGATTTCTTGCCACCAAGCACTTGCATAGTTAATTTTTTAAACTAATTTGATAATCAGTTTTTAAGCTGCAAAGAACTTTAAAGTGCTTTGTTGAATTTAACATGTGGGTTTTTTCTGTTTCTATACATTGCTTTGAAGATTTAAAATTTTGTGCAAAAGATGTCTTTGCATTTGTAGTCTCTGTGTGTGTGTATTTTTTGTAACAAAAGAAGATAAAGCTTTAAAGCATTGAAACAGCATTTTAGCTGGGATAACATATGCAGGAATTATGTATAATTTGCAGTGTATGACACTCAGTAGCTAACTGGTTTCCAACATATATTAGACTAAACATAATTTATGTAAGAATCTCAGGGAAGTTTGTGTAATGCAATGAACAGATCTTCCAGTCTGCTATTTTTTCAAGTGAATAAAAAGTCTTTTTCTTGTTCTACTACAGTATGACTGATTACCTAGTCTATTTGATTGCATAAATATAGTGTTGAACAGAAGGATCATTTTTAAGTGTCTTGTGGAATTATTTTTTTTCACTTTTAATCCTTTATAAGTTTTAGAGAAAGCCATATCCTTACACTGCCGTGTAATTTTTGTGCTGTTGGTCAGGAACATACAGTCTTTTGTGACAAGTCTGTCTGTGCAAAGGGCTTGATCATTCAGGATGAGTGTTCTTAGCTGGGTGAAGAGGACCAAGTAGTGCTGAGAACTCTCAGGGAATGTATGGTCATCTGCAGCATCAGTGTTTCAGTCCTGGAGCAGGCCGAATGATTTCCTTAAAAAGTTCTTAAGGAGGTAGATGCTGATCAGTGATTTTGCTGAATTTGCTACTGCCAATTGTAGTAACCCTCTTTTTAAAAAAAAAAAACACATACACTGCATTTCGAAAGCTCACAGACCTACAGTAGCATCTTATAATGCTGTATTTTTATATAGCCTTTGTATTAACAAACTCTATTCTTTGGTATAGAAGCTTTCTTCAGTTGGCATTGCATTTGTCATACTTCAGTGTAATCATTATGCTACCCAAAATGCTGTGATGATTTTTTTTTTTTTTGGTAGAAAAAGTGATGGTTTATGCATACTTGACTGCTGCTATGATATAGAATTAAAATATTAATTACTTTGCACTTGAAGTGAAAGAACTTTTCTGTAAGTGCGCAATATATCTTATGGAACCTCTGCAAACAAGTATTGTCTAGTATAATATTGGCTTGTTGTCTATAAGTATAAAGATGTTAAGTTTCAAAATTATTTTTAAAATATATTCCACACCTTGCAACAGTCATGTAGTAAGCCAGAGGAGGAATGAATTTTCAGGAGAAGAACTCCAGATTCTTGTCAAGTCCTAGTATTGATTAAAAGCTTCCATAGTTGAGGTAATGATTACTAATTGCACAGATGAATATAACTGTAAAAAGATATGTAAAAAATTATTTTCATTTTTTTCAAGATTTTAAGTTTTCCATTGTTGCATTTAGTTGAGATGTTGACCAACTAACTGCCTTGAAATGTATGTTAATATATGTTAATGGGGAAATATATCTCTGTTAAAGAAAGCAAGTTTTTCAAGAATGTATGATCTCAAACATCTGGAGGATAGAGTTGTGAGAGCAAAAGTAGAAGCGTAGAAGAACAAAAAGATTGATGGAAAAAGGCTGTTGTTCAACACTGAAGAAGTTTTCTGAAATGTGAAATGCACAATGATTTATGAAAAATTGATGTATATTGAAAATGCCATACCATGACAAATATGTGCTGATGTATTTCTAAACTGTGCATTGTCTGCCTTAAATCTAAAATACTCACAGAGACCTAACCTGACTGAAAAATGCAAGAATTACTATACCAAAAGAAACTGCTTAAGGTTGTGCTATACCAGACAGCAAATTTGAAAAGGTATTTGGCTAAGAAGTTTCTTTATGAATTTTGCGTTTTGAGTAAGAGGTTTATGATGCTTTATATTAAAGTAGAAAAAGTCCCTTTAGGGAGGGGATGGGGGGGAGAAAACACCTGCTACTTATGGTTGGACTGCAGGCATTTGAACACATAATTTCCTGAAGAGAACATGAAAGGGGTATTTTTTAGAAAACTGTGTGTTGATACCTGAAACTTAACTGTGCATTTCTTTTGAGTTTGGATAGTGAAAATAAAACAACTACATGCAACGAATGGCACAAGCCTACCAAGATTTTCTTTTATATAATGCCTAGAACTAGTTACTGGTGTTTAAATAGCCACTGAGGAGAGATGGTCTGTTTAAGGGGGTAGGATATGGCACATACGACTTTTGTGACTTTCCTGGAGGAGCCACATACAGTGTTTTTTACATCTTTTAATTTACATGTACCAGTAAGGGTGGTATATTGGGTGCTCGGGGATTTTAAGTTTATTTTCTAAGTTTTCATTAAGCTAATTATTTTGGAATGAAGAAGCACTTCCCTTTGCTTCTCTGTAAATATTGAGAGTGAGTCTGTAGGACAGGGACAACTAAGAGATTGCCTGTTGTCCAACTACCGTTCTTCACAATTTCTGACACACTTATGAAGCTTCTTGATTTGCGTTAATTTGTCGTCTCCTTTGTCCACACATAACTTCACATAGAAATTACCACCACTTCACTTTGAACAGAGTTGAATACTGTTACATTTTGAGAAGGACAGTGGCAAAATGTAAAATATGTGTATAAATACAAGGATGCAAATGTATACTTCAGCTATTCTAGTGTGCTGAAAGTGAAAATTAAGATACTTCAGTTACCTCCCACACATAAAAGCCATCTTATTCTCAGAGCAGATAGAAGATTTTTTTTTTTTATGTGACAAAATATGACAAAATACCATCCCAGTGCAGTTTAAAAGTTGTTGTGAGTACTGTTCCTGCTTTTCCTCCCAACACATATTGACATCATTGCATCCGTTTGAACTGTAGTGCTACTTAAATGCCTTTTCAAAAAAGTGCTTGGGGTACATTTGGAGTCACGTTAACTCAGAAGCTTCACAGCACCAAAGAGAAGAAACAACGGCATTGAACATGGGAGGTCTGGGGCAGAGCTCTGCCCGCTGCCAGGGGGCTTCGGAGGGCGCCTGTGTGCCCTGTCGCTGTGGGGTCAATCCTTACGCAGATTCTGTGGCACGGGGAGCTCACCCACCAGATTAATAAGCAATAATAAGAATGCACTTATGTCAGATGACTTCAGTAACTATACCTGCCCCACCTTCTAAAAGACTCTCAGAAGAACTAGATGTGTGAGAAGAACTAAAAGCTGGATTAAATATGCCAGGAGAAAAAAGGATATTATTGCAGAGTTGCATTGGAATTTAAGTTGGACTGCCCAAACAAGGATAGCAGAAAAATCCTGTTTAAGTGTGTGATTAGTATGTATTTTAGGTACAGACAATCAGTTTTAGCTAGGAGGTGTGTGGTTGGATGCTGCAGAGTGAGACAAATTTGTATTTCATTCCCTCTGTAATACAGCTGCCACCATATTACTAATTTCTTAGAAAGAAAAAAATTCGTATGGATGTAATAGCTATTTGTGGTCTTGCTTTGCTGCTGTAATCATGTCTACTGAACCTACAGAACTCATTTTAACTTTAGTCTTTATACATACACAACAACTTTTAGAGAGTCTTTGTAAAACTTTATTAAGAAACCAAGTGTTACCAAATCAGATATTTAAATTTCTTAAATATAACAGATTATACAGCTCAAGTGTACTTCAATTCATATAAAATTGCAGTAATTTCCCCCCAACAAGAACTCCAGTTAGCAATCAGCTAGTGTATTATTGAGTACATCTAACTTGAATGATAAATCAACAAAAGCTGAACAATTACATCAAGAGGAGTTGAAAGAACAGCTATTAAACATGGCTGGTAGATGCATTGCCTGAGCTACAGCCAATTGAGCTCTAATCAGATCAATGGGCTTTCCTAACTATGTCATTACAAACTGAGTAATGACAGTTGTCCACAGAAATACTGATCTATCAATTAAAAAGGTGATTTTAATTTAATATTAAACCTAAGTTTATCTTCAGCCTTCAACAGAAGCGCATCTGACATAGGACATGAATCCTTCCATTCACTTAGCCAAAGATACTGCTTTTTAAAAGGATGTTGTGACAGCAAATAGGGAAAAAAAAAAAAAAAAAAAAAAAAAAGCATTCCAAAGGCAAAAGAACTTCTCCATTAAGGACCAAACAGGTTGCAATCCCACTGCAAACTGAATTACTAAGTGACGGAGAGGAAAGTTTCACAAATCTTTCAGGAATCAGAGGAGACTTCCCAAAGTAAGAGAATACCAAATTCCTTACATATGAGGCCTGTCAAGTGGCTTTTAAATGAACTGACAGAAGTTTCAGTAAATGTATAGCTTAGACTAATGGACAGGGAGATTGAATCAGGTGATCATAATCAAGTCCTTTCATCATACCACATACCACTTACTGAATACCCTGAAATGATAGTTTTCTGCTATTTATAAAGAAGTCATAATTATGAGATCCTGTAAAATGGACTAGGGTTATTTTTATATCTTTGTGGATCTATCTCTCTCCTGGCGTATTGAAGTCATTCTTGATAAGTGTTTGTCCAATATGCAGTGAAGATCCCAACAACCTCTATGGGAAATCTATTCCAGAGGTTACTTTTCCTTGCTCTTAAAAAGCCTTTTCAGATTCTAAAATACATTTCTATAGTCTAAACACATTGCTCTTTGTCCTACATTGGTTGTGTAAACAATTTCTTTCTTTCATCTTTACTGCTACCTTTATGTAGCTGAAGACTTCTGCAAGTTCTTGCCTCAGCCTTTGTTCTGTATAAAAGAACTGCCGTTTTTGCATTCTTTTCTATATCTTGGATAATTCTTGTTACTGTTTCACAGATTCCCTCCTTTCTGAATTGTGGTGTCTAAAACTGGGCATGGTTTATTTATTCCCAGCAGAAGAAATATTTCACATGTCTTATAGTTAATATTCTCTTTTATATATCCTTGTATGTTTGCCTGATTTTAGAATATGATACTGTTGTCTCTTCTGTATAGCCAGACATACCTTAAACTTATGCTTCTGGTTATTCTTGATCTTAGGAAATAATTGCCCTGATTTTTAGATCAGTCTGAACTCTTCCACCATAATTGCACTCCCTCCCTCCTTAATGCCATCTGCAAATTCCTCTGCATCGTTTCTCTAATTCTTTTTGCATCTTTATTATCTCTCTTCCTTCATGCAAGCAATCAATGAAAACACCGTATAGTACTAGTCCAAAGAGATGATGCTTTGACCAGGCAGTTTAGTCTGTCTCTCCTCTTTGACAGCACACCTTAGATAAAAGGCTGGAACACCATACTATGAGTGTTTGACAGTACTTCTCTTATTAATAGTTTAGTTCAGTTTGTATTACCTGGGCTTATTTGCAAGGATTGTCAGTTTTGATGCCAGGATTTATAACATCTTACGTAACTACAAAATTTGTATTTTATTTTTTATTTTTAAGTCTATGAAGGTCATACGTCATCATCTTCTAAGTACCTGCATGTTTTTTATTTGACTGTTTGCTACATTTCCTCTTGCCCCCTGAATTACAGACAGATTGACTGGTCTGCAGCTCTCTGCCCACTTATTAGAGAATTTATTTTTTTTTCCTATCACCTGAAAATTGTCTTGTCCTCTTTGAATCCCCACAGGTAACTATCAATGATCTTGCAGTCTCAGCCCAGGCTGTACAAACACCCAGCCTACCCAGCCTGCTCTGAATAATTCTTTCCTTAGCTGTGAGGGGCACATGTGGCCCCAGCCATACTACAGTTCAGGCTGACTAAGGAGCAACCAGCCTCATGCCCTGGGTGGACCTGCAAGCTGGAAAGCTCCTGCCGCACCTGCACAGGAGAGAAGGTGCCACAGAGAAAAAAATATTTCAAAAGGTGGTTTCAAAACCCAAAAGTGCAAAATAACCAACATACAGAACAAGACACTGGAGCTAAAATGAAGGCATCTGTCTAGCAGCCAACTACTTCATCCTATAAATATTACTATCAGGATAGGCCAAACCAGAGCTTTCCCTGAACTGCAGCTGGACTCTCTCCTTGAGCAGGGACACCTCTCAAGGTTTGAGATTCCTTACTGGAGATTGAGATCCTTATATACGCAGGGTGGCAAGATCCCTTACCCATGATGGATCCTCTGCAAGTGACTGATAGCATGCTGAATTGATACTAATGAAATATTACTAATTAGGATATTAGTAATCCTAAAGCTATTCAATATTATTACAAACATTGCATAGATAATTCAATTTGTCATAAACCACTGTCTAATTCTGTGACTAAGATTAGAGCTCGCCACACCAAGGCTCCATAAGGAGTTTATCAAGCATGGAGGTTCACTCTGAACCTTATCACTTAACAGTCTTTGCATCTCCTGACTCTGTGTGAATCACTCTAACTCAATTTTCCTTGATATGTTTCTTCCATGAGTAATTACTAGAGTGAACCTTGTCTTTAAACTACTGAACCTTGTCAAACCACTATTAAATTTTGTTAAATCCCATCAAATTTACTGAACGCTGTCAAATTATTATTTGACTTTAATAAAACATATTGCTACTTCTTTCTTTTGAGTGTGGAGCATTCCAAATGTGACGTTAGCCTAGCATCAATACTCAGCCCTAGATCACCAGTGCAGTTGTGCTCATCAATTGCATTTGGTAATTTCAGTAAATACTGGAGGCATTAGATTCTCTTCTCCTTCTCCTCTCCTCCTTCTCTCCTCCTCCTCCCCTCCCCTCTCCTCTCCTCCTCTCCTTCCCTCTCCTCTCCTCTCTGACATGATTTGTTTTAAAGCTCCTTTCTTTTCTAAAAATTATGACTATATCATGGTCATTCTTTCTTATCATGGCCACTGCGTCCACATTCTCATCCAGATCTGTTGCAGTGGTAGTAATTAAATACCTCATTCCCCTCCAGTTGTTTTTTCTGTCTTCTGCACAGTGCTTCAACACCTTTCCAGAATTTTCTGGATAGCCTGTGTCCTTCCATATTTCTTTCTCATCAAAATGATAATCAAAATTTCCCATTAGTATGAAGTTTTTATGTTTTTGATAAACTTTTTGGTCATCCAGAGAAAGACTTGTCTGCATTATCTTCTTTATTTACAGCCTACCATAGTCCCCTACATGATGGCAATATTGCTTTTCCTGAGAAACATTTAGTCACTTTGGCTCCGACAGCTCTTCTGGACTAAAGAGTAAGCACACAAATCATTGAAATAGCCTTTTAGTCTAAGCTATCTTTCCCAAGCAGACCATGCTTGTCTGTATGAACTATCCAACCAAATCTCTATCATGCCAATTAGAACATGATTTTTAATATCATTTACGACATCTAGCCATTCCTGTTTCCTATCCTCTTGCATTACTACATAATAAACTAATTATAGTGTGTGTATATACATACATAAACTAGTTATCTATTAATACGTAATGAACAATAGCATATAATTAATATGTTTTTACATAACGAACCAAGAGGTTCTTCCTTAACTCTCATAAAACCACATTAGGAAGATACTTCCTTCCACATTCAAGTTTATATACTGTTTGCTGTCTTGCTTGTGACCCCTTGGTTCACACCCTTTCTGCAGCCTGTCCAATTTCTCTCCTGCAGAGGAACTCCCAGGGGAACGCAGGTTGGCAGGACCTTGGCAGGGCTCCTGTCCCACATCCTGCCCACAGCAGGCTTGGACCAGGCTCCTCAAGGCATTACCCAGACAGGGCTTGAAAATTGCCCGAGGATGGAGGTGGAATCACCTCTCTAGTCCTGGCCCCCTGGGCAAAAGACTGATGCTTATCTCACACCTGAGCCTCTGGTGTTTGCTTTTTATCAGCCTCTGGACACCTACTGCTGTGAAAGGCCTGGGTCCTTGAAGACCTCTTTGTTGATAGCAGGGGGTTGCGGCATGGGGTTCTTTTTGGATCCTTCAATCACCTATTCAGGCCAACTAATTTAGGTTAGCTATAATCTAAATTTATGGTTAGGCTTCAAGGACAAATTTAAGAGACTATTGGATGCTGCAAGTCTGAAAGAGAGAATAGTTAAGCCAAATTAGGAACACCAGTGAACGTTCACTTTCAGGCACATCCAGGCAAAAAGGATTATGCTATGAGCAGGAGAGGTGCTTTTTTGAAGCCCAAGTCAGTCTGATTTATCGAGGCCTGAATTTAGAATAGGTACACAGCTCTGATCATCACTGAGACTCTCCTGATTGACAATGACTTTTAGCTTCCAGTAAGGCCTCTCTCTCCATGTGGCCTGGGACCCTCTGCAAGCTCAAACCCAGCTCACTGACAAATTTTGAGATAGACACTGCTGCCTGATTAAAGTTTTGGATGAGCTTTGAACCACAGTAAGTGAAAAATCTTGTGCATGCTTGAAGCTGGATCAACAACACTGTGATTACTGAGGGTCTGAGAGGGGCAGCAAAGAACTGGAAGACGTGCTTCCTCATATAAATATTGCAAAGATTCCCAGGAATTGCGGGGTAATCTAAAAACCCTGAGAAGAGAATGTGGGGACATTGAAGGATGAGGTTCCAATGAATTAGAAGTCCTCTCCAAGAGGAGTGAATCTCTTTTGGAGGATGGTATCTGCACTCTGCATCTCCAGGAGGCAATGCAGACAAATAGCTGAGAGGACAGACAGGAAGACATATCTACACACTCTTCAGTGCCAGGCTGGAAGTCACCTAAGTTTCCAAAAGCAGAGCTGAGAATGCTTCTCTTGTGTCAGGTGGATGTGCCTCCAAAAGTTAAACCAAGATTAAAAGTTAAATGAAATCAGACTCACAATTGGCAAACAAGGTCTGACTGGTTGCTGGACAACTGGAGCAACGCAGAAAACTATGTTTTCTTCTATGACTTTTGCAGTGTCTGAACCTTCTGATTTAGACACACACACATGCACACATGATTCTGTCTCTCATGCATGCTTCTACTCTCAATGAGAGTAGCAGAGGAGATGCAGAGACCCAGTGCCAAGAGACTTAAGATGAATGTTGGTAACATAGAAAATCTGACAAGGTGTAAAATTACTGGACTGTGCTCTGAAGTGGAAGTTCAGCAACACTGCTAAAAACCTTAAGAGGTTCTGAAAAGTCACCTAGTTATAACTTGGTCCACATTGTTCCTTGCGTCAGGGCTGGAAGGATCTGCAGGATGAATTGTCCCACCCTTCAAACCAGCAAGGTGTCTTTATTGTTATCAGCCTGTTGGAATCTTTCAGTAACATAAGGGACTGGTATGTTCTACAAGACCCACAGCTCTTACATTTCAGCCAGACAGGAAGGTTGACCCACTGAAGTCTCTGCCTCTCAGGAGCTCTGCACAAAGGGCAAAAGTCTGCTGGAATCAATGTGGCACCACACTGGAGCTCTCAGCCCAGTATTGTGAGGTCAAATGAAAAAAAAAGGCAGGAGGAAAGAGCACATCATCACATGTGTTGCTGCTCAGGAAACACCTCATGAGATTCCATCTCTTGGCGCAGGGACCGAAAGATGCAAAACTAGAGAGGCAGAGAAGCATTTTCATACGTAACTTTTGGTGCCAAAACTAGTCAATGCTGAGCTCAGTAACTTTTGTTACTGTTGAATTTTGGTTTTACATAGATTCACAGGCAAACTCTTTTTACACCACATTACTGACACAGGGAACAACTTCATGCTACCATTGAATAAGCCACTGCAGAATGACACCAGGAGAACTAAAACTGTTGTGACCCAGTTCCGATGCCGAGACAGACAGTGTGATCTTCTGCTCTGGGCTTTCAGCTTGTCTGGTCAAAACAGTTCTTGAAGAGGCACTCCTCAGAGCCAGAAGGGATGCACCACTGACTGGCTGAGATTTCACAGAAGCTGCAAGGACCCGAGAGCCTCAGGTCACACAACGTAACCCAGAGAAGGCAGTGAGTGGCACGTCTTGCTGGGGCCTTTCTGGCCAGCCCTGCTTTGAAGGGCAGTACCCAGAAGGTTTCAGAGTACAAAGGCTGGAAGCTGGGTTTTGGTTCTCAACTGGATTTCTGTAGGCGAGACATGCGCTACCTTGCTCAGCTGTGTGTGTTAACAACAGTGTGCTCTCAGGTTAAAACATGAGGGATGGCTGCTGCTGAGGAGCTTTTCTCATGTCAAATCAAGAACAGGAAACTTCCGGGACACACAGTTGGTGGGGAGGTTGGGTGCAGGAAAAGAGGCTGATGTGCTCTCACGCTTTAGTAGCCCCAGCTGGCAGCAAAGAACCGCGTGGTCTTTGTGCGCACACACACATACACACACACACGCGCGTGCACACACACACATGCACACACACACACACAAACACACACACAGACACACACACACCCCCACACACCCTCCCCCTCAGGGTGCAGTATTTGGTACCAAGACCTGAGCACAAATCTGGTGGCACAAAGCTCCCGAAGTAACAGTTGGAGCTGAAATCCAGGGAAAGGAACCAACAGCTTGGTGTTTGTTCCCAAGATACAGAAAAGATGTGCGATGAAAAAAACTCATTTCACGTGTGATGGTGACGTGGCACAAATGAGAACATCCCCCCCGTTCAGGTGCTCTCTGGTACTGGAGAGTTGGGATACAGGCCGACCCAGGTTCAGGTCTACTGAGCAGCAGAGCAGTTCGCGTTCTCTGTTGAGTCTCTGCTGCCTCCTGAGAAGAAAACATGCTACTCTCGGAAAGGCTTCCAAAATCTCAAGAGTGCTAGCTCTAGGCCTGCCCCTGGCTTTGACAGAATTTAGGAATAAAGGTTAACTTTTTTCATGCTTATCAGCAGAGGTAAAGAAAAAAAAAAAAGGCTACCACATCTACTTCAGTAACTCAGAAATCCAGATTTTTTTTCTTGTATGGTTTAAACAACTGGCAAATTAATCAACTGACCAAAAAGGACACGCCACAGAAGGAAGCTGTGTCCTCTAGGTCGCTGGAAGTTGTCAGAGTGCTCTCTACAGCACGGTCATCATTCTGTGTGTGGTGAAACTCCTTCCCTCTCGTTTGAGGCACTTGGCTCTAGCTGTATCACAGTCATCTCCACGGTTCTTTGCAGGAGGAGCTCCGTCAGGGTTTACATAAGGCAGCAGCAGGGAACAGAGACAGAAAACCTGCTGCATCTGCTGCTGTGGATTATTCCCATGACTTTTGACTACAAGGAGTTCATAGTCTGAATCAGACTACACTCATGAAAAAAAAATCCTGAATAATAAACTTAAGCAGACGCAGATAGCAATGCTAATATGACAATGTGCTGATGTATCATTTTCTACTCACAAACTCAAAATATTGTTCAGAAGATGGCTCACAAATCTTAGCAGATTCCCCAGGAACTGTACACTCCCTGTGGGTTTAAGACTGCATGAGTGAGACTGCAATTTCTCTAAGTAGCAAGTTGCTAAAACAGTGCTTTTCTCAATAAGTAATTGCTCTGTGAATGACAGGGAGGGGGGGAAGGAAAAAAGCTTATTTCTTGAGAAAAGTGTGTGTTTCGGAACAGTTGTGGTGGTAAGCACAGTGTGCTGCTTTGAAGAGCTGCGCTCACGTTTATGCTGCTATCTCTACACAGCCATATTCCCTGAGGACCTCTCAGCAGAGACAGTGTCCTTCGGGTCAGCTATTTGGATCGATGGGCCAACTCAATAATTATTTACGGCTTGAGCTGTCTGCTCCAAAACACGTTTGCTTCCCCCCGTGTAACTAGTAAGACACCTCATTTTACGTAAAATGTTTGCTTCTGGTCTTAAAAGTGTGTTTGGGCACCGAGCCATGTAAGCAGGAGCAGACTGCATCCTATAGACCTGTTGCAATCGAGTGACACGTAATTGTCACCTTTGGTTACATTGCAAAGAAACCATGATAAAGTCTGTCCCACCCACACAGAAAACATTAGAGGTTTTGGAAAATTCAATTTGCTTTAAAACAAAGAAAATCTTTGCACACCCCGGTGTATACACTGAGTCAAATACTCCCTTACTCTAAAATACAGATTGAATTTCAGTCTGTACCATGTGTTTGTGTCATGGCTGACCTGTGAAAGCTGTTACAGACCATGACAAGGCCTTACTAAGAAATCAGGTGAGAACACAATTTTCATCATTTCCTTGGATCATGCATGCTGATGTATCTTGACTCATACTTCTGAAAAATGCCTGCTTATGTCAGGTAAAGACTGATTTTTCTATTTATAATTCTGTCTCAGCACAAAACAGTTTGTCTTGAATACTATTTTCCACTTCAACTAATGATAGTTTTACCAATGGGTTATGTCTAACCTGACAAGTTAAACTTCTGTTTAAGATTTAAGCTCGCAAATTTAACTACATCTTTGTTTCACTCAGGATATCAGTAAGGTTGCTTACCATACATGCAAGCTGTGCACCTGGGCAGACCAGGGCTACTGGAGCAAGCAAGTAGAATAAACACCATATTCACCTTCCCCAATATTTCTTTTTGAAAGTATACTAGTAAAGTAAATAACACATACAGGCTCATTTTCAGTTTCGTCATACACAGCCTTTTCACATTTTCCCTTTTCTTGGCAATTTAGCCTTTGCCTTGCTAAGGATCTTAACTCCGAAAGCCCTGCATTCTACTCACAAATTAAAGGAGTACTTCCCCTCAAACTCATGCTGCATTCCCCTATGAAGTCTTTATCTAAACTAGTGTTAGGTCCTAGTCCAATTGGTCTGGGGTTCAAAAGGAGTAGAGTCTCCAAACCCATAGAAGTTGCTTGAAATCCAGCTATCGAAGTTTAGCTAGCCTGCTGCAAAGGAAACCATAGCAGAACTTTACAGTTATTGTTTCCACTCAGAGTGACAAAAAGCAGTCATTACAAGATGTGGAAGAAGACAAATCATTTTTTGCTAAACATTGTTGTTACAGAGACAGAAGAGATTGCTTTACAGCTAGAAGGTAACACCTCTCTGGCCAGTCACTACGTAATAAAACTGTCATGGTTTAAACTAATAAAAAGAGTTGCTAGATGCCTGATTGCTGGAATAACAATATTTTAGGAAAAAGGATAAAGAAGTGATGCAATAACTTCATTAAGAAGTAGTTCAATCAAAGAAGACTTTTCAAAAGACAATTTGAAGAATGAAGCACCATCAACCAACAGAAACAGCTGTGCGGTCTAAGCCATAAAGAATACTCTGAGTCAATTGCTGCCACAAAGCTAAGTGAAGTTACCATAAAAGTCAATAACTTCATAAAGCTCAGAAAAAAACCCCAAAACTTCAACTCATCAATGGCATACCTTGAAGTAAAAATTGTTACAGCTAAGAAAAACAGCCAGGAAGACAAAAAGCTTAGAAACTACAATGATCAAATTAGCAATTTACAAATACAGTAGCAATTAGCAACTTAGAAATACACCTGAAGTAGTGTAGACCAGCATACCAAAAGAATACGCAAGAAGGTGCCTGAGTGTCTGTGGAACAGGTGACCTGAAGCACATCCGACACTCTCACCGAGTAGCAGGAGGAAAATAAATGAGGAAGTATGGTAAACAAGGGATAAAGTGTTAATGCTTCACCCACTAACAAGACCATCAATGAATATGGAGAAATTTATATTAAGAATTCAGGTTGCAGGTTTGTATTGTGGTAAAGTTTCTACCAAGATGATACTGCACAAAACAATTCTGCAATGAAAAGGAAACGGAAAAAGTGTGTCCAAAATAATCAGCAGGCTGAGTCTGTGCTGAGTGGAGCTTCAACTGGCAAAAATATCCTTTCTGTATAGCTTTGTACCATGAATCTCATTTCAAGAACATCACTGGATGTTCTTTTGGACAACAGAAAAGAGCAATTCAGTAACACTTAATATAATTACACTTTAATGAAACATTGAAGTTCTTTCTAGAGTGTTACAAAGATATAATACATTTGTAATGTAAGTGTAAAGGCTCAACATTAAAATGAAAAGACTTAGTAAAAAATATAAGTCAGAAGTTACTGCAGCAAAACAAAATCATTAGAGTTACACTTGTGGATTTTTTTTTTTTTTAAGGAGAACCAGCAGTTTTGACTGGTACATAGAGACAAAATAAAATACAGTGAGAGTTTTCTTTCTCCGTACAGTATTCAATCAAATAGCACTGCAACGAACATTGATTTCATGCATAAGTGCAGAGAGGATTTTAAACTCTGCATATAGTACTTATTTCAGCTTTTGTACATCCCCATTTGCAACACATTCCTGCCAAACCCAGAGATTCACGTTTTCTCCTGGGATACCTGGCCCAAAGAAAACTGTTTGATCCCACGGGGTTTGCAATTCCTGTTCCTCCCTTGTCCTTCTGAACAGCTTCCTCTACCTGGCGAACAAGTTCTTTGAAGTCATCAGCCACAGGAACATATTCATTATAGTCATTTAAACTATGCAGGTCCTTAAATGTCTCCCACCCAAGAGATGGGCTGCTTCTTTGCGGCTGCTCCACTTCAGAACCCAAAATTGATTGCAGCTTGAAGTTTCCCAGTAGTTTGTTACTTCCTGTTTGTGCAGAATCTGTTTAAAAAGAAGACTTTCTTTGAGACTGTAGGAGTATCAAAAGGATCACACAACTCTAAGAAGTAGCAATAAAACCTATTCATTAGAAATAAGAAAAGCACTTATATGGGAGAACTGTCAGTCCCACAGAGCCTCCACTCCATTACTTACTTATAGCTTACTTTTAGGGGAATCTTTACATTTTAAAGGCTAAGCTGCCTGATACACATGGAAATATACATGACTACAACCGTGACTGAGGCATATAGACATCCTGAAGTGTGTTAATGATACAGAAGTCTCAGTATTTCTATGAAAATGAAAATTTGTTGTAAAGATATACTCAGAAATTACACAGAATTATGTCAAGTGGCTCATGAATTAGGTTAGACTAGTCTTCTGCCATGTATAATCACACAAAGTAGCACCATATGAAAATCAAATGTAGGGAGGACTAAATAAACAAATATCATATGTAAACTGCTTCTTACAGATTCTGGTTTTCTATAGCTATTTTCAGCTGATGCTTTGCAATCATTTCTTTTATTTATCAAGACATATCAGAGGCAGAATTTACTTAGAAACACACTGTTTCACTGATTGAAGTCTTCTCAAAAATCCAGCTCTACTTCCTACCGTTTCTCTTGGTTTTAGTTCTGCAAAGGAAGTGGTACTCTTCAGCTAATATGAAGAAAAACAGCTCCTTCAATATGTGGTCTTAATGCTGTTAATAAGGTTTTTTGTTTCAGAAAGCTGAAAGAACATGAGACCATCCAGTGAACATTGACAGTTACTTAAATATGGCTACTTAATATATAGAAGCTAATTTTCATACAGAAGAGCTGCCTGAATACGGACAAAAATGAAAACAATTGTAGCAACTTTGCTAATTAGAGAGTAACTGCTACTTAGTAGTCTTTTGGGGCAGGGAAGACTTCTATATAGACAGCACAGAGCAGTCAAGGCTCCTTAGTGGCTGATGTTCTCAGAAGCTACTGTTAATAAAAAGGAAAAAGTTTGCTGTGAAAAAACACAGTCCCAGCAGAGGCTCTACAGAAGTAATTTGTTATAATTACGAAGGTAACTTTTATCTACTAGTCAATTTGTCAGGGGAAAAAAAAAAAAAAAGGAAAACTCTCCCCAAGAATCCAAAATACTGGCTTCATTAACTGCCTGAGGTCCAAGGTTATTTCATTAACAGTACATTTGGACAAGAAAAACGCTCTTCTATTGCACATTTTAGCCATAATTCCAACCTTTGTCCTACGCTATTTCCAGTATTCAAAATATCAACATAAATGAGAATCATCTCATTTACTTAAAATTACTGTAATTTGAGAACACAGCCCAAAAAAACATCTGTTACGCTTCCTTGTTATATTGGACTTGGAACACACAACCGTAAAATTCCCTGAGGAATACTTTACCCTTAACTGTTTCACCTACAGCAGTTCTTAACTGTTTATAAAGTGCAGCCTGAAGCACCATCCAAAAAGTCCCACCCATCCCCCGACACACCAACTCTTTTGCACAGAGCAGCACACCCCAGTGATAAAAAGCCCAAACGATTCTGCGTCCAGTAACGCCCGTAGCGGGTCTCAGAAAGACGAGGAGCACAGCTTTAAATGCGCTCCTGTCAGCAGAGGAAAGATTGAGACGGGTCTCCCCAGCCCGCAGAGACACCGAGATTCGGCAGCGAAGCCCCAACGAGAGGTACTCCCTGCCGCCTCCGAGGGTGCATCACACTCCCCTGCACGGTTGAGAAGAAGTGTGATTAATTCGTCGTGGTTTGTTTGGTGGGGTTTTTTGTTGTTTTGGGTGGGTTTTGTTTGTTTGGTTTGGTTTTTTTTTTAATAAAGCGTTCGGTGACCCTCGGGCGCCGACAGGGCTGCTCAGCCCCGTGCGGTGCAATGTCTCTGAACAGCCCCAAAACTTGGCGGGTTCCTGCGTCTCAGCGCGCCCCGGCGAGTGCCTGCTCCTTTCCCCTCAGGTGCGGGTTTCCTTTCAGAAGCGCGGCGAGACACCGACCCGCACGGGGACAGGGGAGCTCGGCGACGCTCCCACGGCGGCTCAGAGCAGGAGGAGCGCGCCCGGCCCCGCTCCCTCCCATTTCCCCCCACTTCTTCTCACCGGGCCTCTCCCGAGCGAGGCGCGGCGCCTCGACAGCCTCCTCCGCCCTCGGGGCTGTCTGGGCAGCGCCGCCGCCGCCCCGCGGCCGCCTGTAACACGGCTGCCCCCTCCGGCCTCGCCTCGCCCGTACCCCGGACACTCACCGCCCGCGGGCGCCGGCTCCATCGCCAGCAGGGAGAGCCGCTTCCAGCGGGACCCGCCGCAGGTGAAGATGACGGCTCGGATGAACTCCCGGCCGCACAGCTTCACCCCGTACCCGTCCCCTTCGCCTGTTGAGAGCGCGGCGGCGGCTGCCGCCGCTCCCCGGCCGCCGGGCTGTCCCGGCGGGGCCGCCGCGCAGATCAACGCCGCCGCGGCGCAGAGCAGTCGCAGCTTGCCCCCCATGGCACCGCCCGCCCGCCCCGGGCCCGTCCCGGTCCCCTCGGCGGACCCGCCGCCGGCCGCCGAACCGCCCGAACCACCGGCGCTCGCGGCCTTCGAGCCCAACCGCCGCCGCCCCGCGTGCCGCGCGCGCTGCCGCCGCCGGCCCGCCCTCCCGCCTTTTATGCGCTGAGGGCGCCGCTGAGTCACCGCCCCGGCCCCGGCCCCCGGCCCCGGCCCTGCCGCCGCTGCCTCGCCGGGCGGTCCCCGTGGCTGAAACCGGCGTCCTGGCGGCCTAGTGCAGGGCTCCCCGCTCTGTCTGCCCCTTCCTCGCCGTCGCGGCTCCTCACGCCTCGGAGAGGGTGCACCCCGCTCCGGTTTCCCCTCAGGCCTGCCGCCGGCTCCCCACCGACCCGCGGGCCCGGGCCACCCCTTCCGCTCCCTCTCCATCTCAGCCTTTCCGGGTGGTGGTCAGGTACCAGTTGGCGATGCCTTTTAAAATGTGAAAAACTTCTGCTCGCCTGTTTTTATTTGGCCTTGCGGGTCTAGAATCTACATAACTACTGCTCTTACTAAGGCCTAAAAACGTTGGGTGAAGCAGAAAGACAGAAGCAAGTAAAGTAAAATAAACGTGCTTCCACAGAACTACTTAAGCAGTGGACACTTGAGGTGGGATTTAAAAGCCTGAATTCCTCTCAAGTTCAAGTTAGTTATTCTGGAAACCCACGTTCAGTGGCAGCTGTAGGCACCCAAGCACCAGAGATGCCTCGGCTCCTACATGTAGGGTCTAGGGATGCGGAGCTGCGCGCCCGTGTGTTTCACCAGCAGCCCTCAGCAGGCTCTCATGGACAAGGGTGGCTTTCTTTGGACTTACCAAGCAGAACTATGCTCCATTTAGTTGTGAAAGTAAACTTTGCTTTTGGGGTGTTTTTTTGAGCACGATAGAAGTGGCTGGTGTTTCCTTTTATAAACAGCCATACTGTGGAAAAGCAGAAAAGTTAATCTCTCTAAAAATACAATGAAGCTCTTGTCTATACATCCTTTTGCATGAGGGCTGTGCTTTCTATCCCTAGAGTGCTGTTAGTTCATAGAGAAAACCCCTCAAAACTCCATCTAGAAGAAGAGCACAAAGAAGATGTGCATCCATGGCCTAGTGTATAAAGGTGAGTGATTCACCTATGCTGGCAGAGGAGAAATAGACAACAGTCACCTGTACAAGGAAAACTTGGGTGTTTTATGCTGACCAGGATCTAGAAAGAGGTTGTGAAGGTGTAGAATAGTGAGCAACCTGCAAAGTTGTCTGTACTTGGGCTTTCTTTTTGGCCAAGTCATAAATGCTTTGAACAGTGGTACCACTTCAACAGTAGACACTGGCTATCATCCAGGCTGTTTCTAGGATGCAGTCTGCAGAAATGGAGGCTGCCAGTCCAAAATTCCTGAAGAATAAAACCTCCATCTGTTTCTCCCTCAGTCGAAGTCCTAACTGCTATTCTGTTACAGACAACTTGGGCTGAGATAATTACAATTTCCACTTTTAAAGGGAGCAGCAGCTTGACATTGTTGGTATTGTGGACTTTTTCTGAAAATACCCATCACATCAAGTGAACTTACTCGTGGACTGTAAGTAGTCTTCTAGGCAAGGGAATTGTTATGAGTGACTGCAGAGCTGTAGCCATGTGTGGGAGCACAACCAAGACGTTCAGGGCAATAAGGGAAGTGTCCCCTGAGTCAGGCAGTGACTGACCCAGTGACTTACTTAGCTTGCAAACTAATATAATTTATTTTATACCCTGCTTTGATGCTTATGCCCAATACTGGATCCAGTCTTTGAAAGCAGCAAAATGTCTGATATGTCCTTCTCAGAGTTTTTCACTGGGAAATTTCAAGAGGTTCCAAAACAGCAGGCTGACTCATCAATCTACACAACAATTTGTGTATGTCCACAATTGCATCACAATTTGTGACTCTCTGACTCTCCACCCGCTTTAGTTTCAAATTTAATTGGACCATCAGTTGCTCTGGCAACACATCTAACTATCCCTAAGCAAAGGCAGGCATTATAATGATCACCTTTAGGTTTTTTCGTAAGAACTTCATTTTTCACAAGTGTCTGTAGCACGTAATCTCCGACTACAGCACTCAAGAGACTGGAAAACAAATAGTTCAAAACAATTTTTCTGACCTCACCTGCTTCTTCATCAGGGCTAGCGAATGTGAAAGACGATTCTTCCTGTGCTTTCTGTTGTGCTTGTTGGTAAGCGATGGAGCACAAGTTGTCAAAGAGGCCTTGGAGCAAATGGCTTCTCAAGACATTCCCAATTCCTCAGGGGGGCCCACACTGCAGCACTCTTCATCACTCTTCCTGTTGAAAAGCATAGGCTACGAATGCTGCCTTGCTAGGATTAAAGACTGCAGCAACAGGCAGCGTGTTAATGAGTTTTATTAAGGATCGTATCTGAATAAGCTGGCAGTAGTTTGACATTGCTTAATGTTACTACGCTTAATGCAGTTTCACTAGTAGGGTGTATGCTGAGTATTTTTCCTCCAGCCAATTTTAGTAGCATTGCCTTCGCATCTAGGACTTTTGCATCTGCTGTGAGTTATAAAGAAAGTTACTATGTTAGTCATGTAACTTTAAATCATACAAGATTTTATATAAAAAAGCCCAACTGGCAGTCAGTCGTATTTAAATCAAGTCAGAGGTGAAGTTTAATTATCTGTTCATCATGGCTAGAAACAATACATAATAAACAATTTAAATGCAACCAATCTGAAGCACCTATCTACCTTTTTATTGTTTGTATGATAAAGAACAGACAACAGCAAAGCAAAGATATGAAGTTCCATTCTTGATCTGTAGGATCTCGCCCAATGGGTACATCCAGTGTAGTGTCTCAATACCAATATTTTGTATTTTTTTTAGTTTCCTAAAATAAGGTAAAGACAATTGTACCATTTCCCTCCCATGCACTAAATTTTGGATTTGTTGGCCAATAGCAATCAAAGTTTACATAGGGCAAAGGAGGTTTCATGAAAACAGGTGGCTAAATAAAAAAGATACCCTTTAACAATACCCTGATAGCCTCGAATACCGTGAAGGAAAGGCTTACTCACATGTTAAATGTCAGACAATCTACACAGAAGATCAGAAGTAGATCAGAATTGAGCAGACTTCATTAGTCATTTTTCAGAGACTTAATTTCAGATTCATCCAATTCACTGCTGCAAGAACTACTTAGTTTATGAAAGTTGCCCAGACATGCATTTAAAATATTTCTAGTTTCCTTAGGACTAGACAGGGTTCTGCAAGAAATGTGACATGCACTGCACGCACATGATTGTTGAGTGATGACTTACATAGGTCTTCAGAAGAGCATCATGGATTTTAGGAAGCAGTTCACCTTTAAGAAAGCTAATAGTTAAAAAATTAAGAAATCCAAGCATTTTTATATCAATAATTCCAAGACTGATGAAACAAATAAATAATAATGCAGAAACTATGTTGTATGGTTATGTCCACATAAATACCTTCCCCTTCTACTTTTAGAAGCAGTGACATGCAGTCGTAAAATAACTTGAAAACATTTAGGAAGGGGTTGTAAAGATTAACTTTCTCTATGATAAGAAAGGTTTGTAAAAGTTAAATCATTCATCCAATGAATAAAGGAAGAGGCTCAAAGTGGACCACCTGAAATAGCATTGCTTGTTTCTCAGCAATATTCATGTATTCTATCAAAACCAGATTCACAGAAGAAGTGCGGGGCAGGCAGTTGTGGCTCACAAACTGCATGCAGTTTCTTGGATTCTGAATGAGACTTATCCATAATGAGAGCACTCAGAGTTTAATTTTGACATCCTAATCATGATGGACTTCTCACTTTCCCAGAAGAATCCTGCTCCGAGTGACACTGATTCAGGATGCATGGCTATCAGATATTACGACCAGAAAAAACAACAGGATTAAGGTGGTAAGAAGAGTAGTGCCCTGAGGTCAGAAAAGCTCCCCCTGCAGTTAATCTCCTTCTCTTCCCCAGTGGTTTATGAAAACAGCCGGTTGCTGTGATATATTCAAGTAAGTCTTACAGCTGAAGCCAGTTGAGCAGCAATGACAGAAGAGAGCAGATATCTTCGATTTATTTATTTCTACGAGTACAACAGATATGATGATTATGGGCAACTTGTGCTGTGAACATCTGTTTCCCTGAAGTAGACCCTGTCAAAGGTAAGCTTTCCTGCTTTCTTTCATTGTTCTCTGAAGGGGGCCATGCAGTTCAACCACTGTGTAGCTGGATATCTGTGACAGATATGACTGGGCTTGGCACACACAAGAATTTTGATTAACACACTGTTAGTAAAATGAATAATCCATAATAGAGGACGAATATCTTCAAAACAAAAGCATACATTTATCAAGAAAAAAGCAAAGTAAAAAATAAAGGCAGTAAAGGTAACAAACCCTAAACGTCTTGATAACCTTTGGCACATTCTAGGTAGCCTGTTTAAATCCATTTCTGGGTTTGGCATAAGATTGTCCTGCTTGGAGCCTGTAATTTTTCCCTTATAAATTCAGTAATTTTCACCAATACTCACTGTGTAACACTGAATCAAACCTGCTTTATTGACGTCACTTTTTAGCGTGGAGTGCTTAGCATGAATTAACATTATTGATCTAAGTTTAACCTTTGGGAGAAAAAAAATATTCAAATTTAGCTAGGATGTAGCAATAAATAGATAACCTATTATCTTCTGAAACTGCTGTAAGAGTCATTAGCCTACTTGCTTCCTTTAACACCACTTTTTGATCCAACACCATAGCCAGCAATCTATTGAAAACACACAGATATTAATTTCTAATTCACAGTGGGTAGGGTTAGGGTATTTCCTAATTTTCTAGGATTTGTAAATAAAACTGCTCGTGTGTAAAAATGTCTTTCATATTTTTAAAAGGTGAGTTAAAAGGCACCTTTTAGGTGCCCCCCTAAAAGGGGAGACACAGAAATACCAAACCAAGCTCGTTTAATTTTTTTTTTTCTTTTTGAAGAAAAGAGTATCAACAGATGACAGAGATCAAAACATCTATCAAAACAAAGGCTATTATAACTTCATCAAAGTTAAAGCAAGGTGGACTTCAGAGCTTGGAGGTAAGGTAGCAGATGTCCCGTTATTCAAAGCAAACCAAGTAAGCAGGGATATGTATATCCTAAGTGCAGTACATAATATAGCAGCAGGCGGTGAGGACAGGCAGAAAATTAATTAAAATTAATTAAATGTTACAGGACAGGCAGAAAATTAAGCTGGTCTTGGGCTGCATTTTGTGAGATCACAGAATATGGGTAGCCCATAGGCTGAGTTGGCCTTCCAAGTCAATTAAAGTCAATGCCTTAAATACTAAACAGTTAAACTGTAAACCAAGCTATTATAAGCCATTTTATCATTCTGCACATTAAAATGCAACATATTTGAAATCTATTACAAGTTGTATGCATCGTTAACATGCAATGACAGAACCAATTACAGAAGTGATTGAATGCAGAAGTGAATGCACTTTCAGAAATCAATCTTACACAGCTACGGAAACAGTGCTATTAATTTATTCTACATTGAGAAGCTTTTGTTTTATTATATATTCACATGTCTTACTGTAACAATATTCTAATTTTAGTCAAGTCATCTTCAAAAAGAGATTCAGGGCATTATCTCCACCTAGAATTTAATTTTTAACTCAACAAATGGTCAGTACAGACTTAGGCTTAATTAATTATTGGATGCTTTTTGGGCATTTGTTTTTCATTCCACAATTAGACTAATGCTAGAAGAGTTTCCATCCAAAGCACAAAATAATCTGGTTTTAAAGAAGATTTCCAATACAGAAAGATGCCTTTTTTTTTTTGCCAAGTGTAACATCAGACTACTAAAATATACTAAAGTTATATTCTCAGTATATACCATGCTAGAGTAAAGGCATGCAAAAAATCCCTCAGTTTTTCAGTACTTGTAAGGCCCCTTGGATCTACCCATTACAAAAACATACATTAGTAATTTTGCTTGCTGTTAGCCTAAGTTAATATTCATCTTAGTAGTGAAACTCTGATTTCATGTAAACAAATTATCCTGAGTTTCAGGACGTCAAACAAGCATGAAAAAGATTCAGGAAATAGCTACATAATTTGTTTTCTCTTTTTGAGAAATTATCTCTGCTCATACTTTAATACAGTTTTTCCTAAGAGTAAAACACACAGTTAGCAAGTGACGTGTTTACTTCTGAACCTACTTCTGATAAAAGCTGTTTATTCCAGAATTTGAAGCAGAAATGGTGAGTTTACTGCTTAAAGAACAGCAAATAAAAAGTGCCTTATTTTTGAAAGCTGACTGTCTATTCCTGACTTCAAAATGAGCTATGCATCCTTAAATACATTTGAAAATTATGACCATATTCATATAAATTTGTAACTACCAATTAATTTATTTTTGTTAATTATAGTGAGTTTGGTCAGTACCAGACATTTTTACTACAGGTAAAAGTTATTTTCAGGCTCTAAATAGACAGTGTAAATTCAATATTTCATTCTAAACAAGAAAGATATACTACAGTAACAATGGAAGTTTTCAAGAGATACATAAGATACAAAAATAATTGTTTTAGAAAATACCAGTTAAAAACATGAATTATATTTTAATATTATAAAAGCTTGTAAAATTTTCTTAAAATTTTAATGATTCATTTATGTCCAAAACCATATTACAATCACATTTCAGACATTCAGCTTTAATACCATGTTCCTATTTTTCTATGAAGAACTTGCTCTGAGATCTTCTGATTTTCTCCAGCTCTTCATAAGTGAGCGGTCCTTTTGGCAATTCTAGCAAAGCGCTCTGTGTGTCCAAAATGTTCTCTGCTTCATCTTAAAAAAAAAAAATTTAAAAATGGAGTAAGTTTCTCCACCCTCATTTGGGCCACAACAACGTATTTTACAAACGAGCTGATGCCAGTGTAGCATTAAAGCTGTCTTTAAGGAATTTTGGACTGATGGGATATCTGCACATGGAAGCATTTGGTCTGAACTGAATATCTGCCTCAGGCTGCAGTTGTTTGAATGAACTTCAGCAAAACCAACTAATTGTGCTGCTGTTGTTCCAATTTCTGTTAGCCCCTTTCTCCTAAAAAATACACTGTGTTAGAGTGATGTTTTGTGTAGAGGTTTATTACATGCATGCTTTGAACTGGAGGCATGAGATACTGCATGAGACTTGGCATCACCTTGCACTTTCTAACAACCCCATACTGTATTTGACCAATTAGGAGTCTGAGAAGAGGGTGGATCAGACATAGCCATAAAAGCATACATAAGCTTTAACAAGTAAATTCCTTGTACACAGTAACCTAGACGTGCAATATTTGGGCACAATTTTCCTTCTTGTCTCAGGCCTATGCTAAGAGATCTTAGATTGCAGGCAGAATGTGGGTAGCACAGGCTTTGAAGAAGCATTTGTGAAAGTATACTGCTCACAAAAAGGTTTGCTAAGACAGTTACCTAAACATGAAGTCTTAACAGCATAGTAGGGAAAAGTTGTAGGGTGCAGAATGCTCTGGGTAAGGCTGGAATGAAAACATCTAGGACAGAGAATTCACAAAACAAAGATACAGATTGAACATCATACATAAGTTGTGGTGGTCTGACTGTGATATAAGAAAGGATGAAGATTAGGCAAAGAATGCGTTTGTTTTGGCTGATCCCATTTGGTGCAATGCCAACAATCTTGTTTACCTATGCCTTAACTCCTAGCTTGATGATCATTAAGACAAGGGTTTGAAGCTGTATTTATGTGCAGTAAACCTGACTGAATATTGTAAATGCAGTCAAGATTGTGGTCGATCTTTAAAACAGGTCTGAATGCTGAGATCTCCAACTGCAATTTTGGTAGCATTACACTGCTTGGGTTCTCTACATATTGGTAATACCCAACAGGATGACACTGGTACTCCCAGTAACTGGAAATAACATGTGAATAGTTGCATATAGCATCTGATTATGGAAGACCAAGAAATCTCAGGTGACAGAGAGATGTTACAGATAGTCAAATCTCTGTGCATGTGACTCAGATGCTGTAGAGCAGATTGCCTAGTCAACATCCTTCTCACATGGCTCAGGATACTAGCAGTGAACTATGTAAATCTTGGAAAAAGTAGCCAGTTTTGTTGCTTAGTGGAGACTTAGTGAAGTTCTGTGCAGTTGGAGGCTGGCTATATAATCCCTCCCCTCCTCTAATAATTTGTCTGAGAAACACCATCAATACGTACCTAGGCTAGGAGGAAAAGCAGAACAGCAAGGCCAAGAACACAGAGAGTAGATTCATGACTGATTCTTAGTGTTCCCAGCTGTTCAGAAAAGATTGTGCCCTGGAGGGCTGTTTTGTAACCCTACCATCACCAAAAGATTCAGTTCTATTACATGGCTCTGGCACACTTAGGGCTTTTCAGCAGCACAAGCAGAACTCAAACAGGTATTTCCCCTGTATGCTCAGTTTTTGCTTTAACTATCACAGCTATAAAGCAGGAAAAAAAAATCCTTCCAATATTATGTGGGAGAATATGCAAATAATGAGAAAATGTTTGGACAAGTAGGCTAGAGACAGAAGAAAAAATTAACTGTAAGCAACATCAGAGACAAAATGCCTAGTGAAAGAGAAATAGAGAAACCTTCGGGGACATAAACTGATTCCAAAGAATCAAGGTCGGCAGATGCAAGGTGTTTGATGAAGGTGGTTAAGATACAAGGAAGATTGTGTAGCATGGAAATAATTGCAAATGAACTCAGGAGAGAGAATTGGCTGTGTGGCTGTGAGGCTGGAGGAAAGGGACCAGTTAAAGGGAATGGTGTATACAATCATTATTACACCACAGAGGGGAAGCACGGCATGCACCAAATACACGGGCAAGAATGCACCAGAATACATGGGCAAGCAGAGAAGTGTTTGAGAAAGTAGTATGGGAGTGGTTACAGAGATCGGCTGAGTAATAAGAACAAGTACTATGGCTGTGGGTCAATGGTGTCATAAAACCTTTTTTTCAAGTACTTAATTTTAATCTTAAAATAAACTCTCAAATCTCATTTCCACATAATTACAATTATTCTTCTTATTTCCAGCCCATTCATTCAGGCTAATCCACTTCCTTTAATTTCCTTCTCTTATGTTCCTTTATACTATCCTGTAAGTAAGATCTGTAGACCCAAATCTCTGACGTCTTTTTACAAGGCCAAACAAACTAATTGCTTTATTTTCTCTTGCAGGGTAGCTTAGCATTCCCAGATAATTTTGATTCTTCAGTAATTGTAGATTCCTCGTACAGAAGTGATCCAAATTATGTAAAATTTCCAAGGAAGGGTATTACTGCTCTCCTGCATCAATATCTTCCTATCTGTACTCTCCATTTGTACTAAGGTTGTGAAATATCCATCCCTGGAGATATTTAGAGGCCATTAGGCTTTTATTCTGGGCCATTGGCTCTAGGTGATCCTGCCTGACCAGGGTGGTTTGACCTGGCAACCTCCAGAGGTCCCATCCAACCTTGACCATGCTGTGATACTAAGAAACTTCACTTGATGTTTCTAGACTTCACTTGTGGTTTCTAGATTTCACTTGACTCTCATCATTTCATCACACTGGATTATACTCATTCTGTGATCACTTAATACATTCAGGTTTTTCCCTTTTTCTATCATTTCCAGCTGGTGAGCTCTGATGGTAGAAATCCCTATTACTAATAGCTTCTTGTTGACCTTATCAAATTGAATCCTATTTTATTATCTCAGTTCTTCACGTCATCAGTTCTTCTTGTACTGCAGTGCATTTCCTCTTTGCTGATGACACCAATGAAATTTGTCATCCACAGATTTGCTTACTATATCCTACTCATAATTTCAAATATGAAACAAAAGCAGATCCAGATCAAATCTTAAGGAATACTGATAATAACCTGCTAAAGCCTAGCCTTTCTGTTTAAGCACAAATTTTGACATCTTCTCTTTACTCCAATCTTACCTTTATACTAATTTCCATGTCCTTCATGCTAACTTAATCCTCATGTGATACCACACTAAATGCTTTCACGAGTTTATAGTAGATCTACCACAGTTCTTTTGGAAAAGAGAAATTATTTTCCTGGAAAAGACAGAGTTACTTTGGCAAATTTCATTTTATCTTATTGTCCATTTGGCCCCATAGCTTCTTTTCTTCCAAACCTTTTCACAAATGTTGCATACTGCTGAAGTTGCCCTAATGGATCTAAGTTATGAAGATGACTTTTCCTATTTGGAAAAAATGGAATACCACATTGCCCTCTTCGACCTATACAGGACCACATGGTCTTCAGTAAACTACTACATACTCTTGCCATAGGGTTTGCATTATGATATACTCACTCTTTCAAAATTCTTGAATTAACATGCGGTCATTTAAGGAAAAAAAAAAAAAGATATTAAAAAATCCTAAATTCCAAGTGTTCCTTATGCATTGTATGTACTAATGTCCTTTCAGCTACTTGATTTCCCAGACTCACTCAGTGTTTCTCCCTGTGCTTAGCTGCCTCGTCTTATTAAAATCCAAAGAAATTTATTTAGTGGGGTTTAAGAAAAGGTCACAGACATACATTGCTGCGTCACCTGAATATATTTGCACTGCACCTGTATGCAGCAGGAAATATCTCAGGGTTTGCCTAATTTTTCTATCATTATTTTCAATGACGTACAGAGTTTACAAACCTAGCTCTTAGATCTGGAGGTAAGACCAAGAGCTGAAATAAGTTTTTGTTTTGTTATAAATATGTGTTTTAAAACACATATTTATTGTGTTTGTGTCAATAACAGACAGGAAAATCAGGCTAGTTAGCTAAGATGATTTGTGGAGATGACAAGCCAATGCTGTCTTCACTTAAAGTGGACAGTCTCTTGGCATGTCTCCTTCAATAGGATTCAGGGCAAAAATATAAAAGTACCTCCGTAGTTCTCAACACCCATCATTTGATCAGATCTGCCACTGGCAACCTGGCAAAAAAACACTTTCTGGGGATTCACCTTAATTTTTCCATCTTAGCTGGGCACTGTGGCAAGATGACCAGCTGACAATTGTGTTTGGTCTTAGGGGTATGATTCCTGTCTGTATAAGAGCCTTTATCTGCTCTTATGATCCCTATCCCTTGCCAAAACAGCAGCAGCAGAGTGCAATATGGAAGCAAATCACTAGATCTGTCATTTCTCACATACATGCAATGCTTACTTGAGCAGTGTTTATAGCCTTAGAATTCAAATTTTTTGAAACAAGAGCGGATAAATTAACAGTCTTAACTGGAGGGAAGAGCCGTAAAAGCCTTTCAATCTGTGAAGGGAGCCTATAGGAGAGCCAGAGAGGAACTCTTTGTCAGGAAGTGTGTAGTGAAAGGATAAGGGCAATGGTTTTCAATTGGAAGAGGGGAGATTTAGATTAGATACTACAAAGAAATTCTTTACAGTGAGGATGGTGAGGCACTGGAACAGGTTGCCCAGGGAAGTTGTGGATGCCCCATCCCTGGAAGTGTTCAAGGCCAGGCTGGATGGGCCTTTGAGCAACCTGCTCTAGTGGGAGGTGTCCCTGCCCATGGCAGCAGGGTTGGAACTAGATGATCTCTAAGGTCTCTTCCAACCAAAACCATTCTATGATTCTATTATTACTTTGGACTGGGGAAGTATCTGATTGTAACAGAGAAGATAAGAAATGAAAGAGTAAGATTTTTGTCCATAAAAAAAGAGAAAATCTATTGCAAGTTTTCTCCCAGTCATATTAAACTTGTTTCTATGTATGAACCAGACAGAATTATATACGCCTACCTTTCATCCTCTGCAAGAGCGTCCCATAGCCCATATCATATTGATAGGCAAATATAAAGCTCAAGGGAACTATTGGCAGTAAAACTCCTGGGTTCTTCTTTTTTATTGCTCTGTTTAGGAAAAAAAAAAAAAAGGAAGAAAAAAATAAATTATTTAGGACATTCAGCACACTCTTCCTTTAGGTTGGCCTTGACTGTCCAGGACTTCTGTATCCTTCTACACTCTCTAATCAAAGAAGAACAAGTATTAATTTCCTCAGAAGCATTCATCTTCTGGTTGCCTTCTCGCTCAACTGTCAAATCAATGTATTAAAAAAAAGCTACAAGTGACTTTTGAATATATCTAGCAAAAATGGGATAATCTAACTGAGGTAGCATGCACATGTACATGCATATATTCATCCACCTACATGCAACATAGAATCACAGAATCACAGAATCTTAGCAGTTGGAAGGGACCTTTGAGATCATCGAGTCCAACCACATTAAAAAAAAAAAAAAAACACAAACAAAAATACCCACAAAAACCCCTTAAAAAAATAAAATAAAATAAATAAAAAAACCAACCCCACCCCAAAAAACCCCAACAAACCTATAACCCCCCCCCCCCCCCAAAAAAAGCACCCACCAACTAAGCCCCACACCCACACCCCACCACAGACCAATAATCTTGG
>BJBW01007227.1:35718-45900 GCA_004320125.1 Scolopax mira
AATCTCCCTTGCCGCAGCTTCATACCATTCCCTCTGGTCCTGTAGCAGAATCAAGACATGTAGCAATCAAGACACTATGTTCAGTTCCAAATACATCTGAGTCACCAGAGAATGCATAATGCATAAAATGTATTTAATCTGTACTATATACAGATAGAATAATACAGATAATTATATATACATATTAATATATATAATATATATACATAATAGTATATATAATTTTATATACAGAAACCCACAAATATTTCCTACATTCCCCTAATCATGCTATAGCACAAGAAAAACATGTTAACAGAAGTCAAATAATGCAAGTTCTTCCCCATGGAATACAGCTTTATTAGCCAGGGTTTCTTCCCCCTTGGGTGAATTTCTTGATTCAAATTTTAAGTGAACAGACTTCAGAATATGTCCTCTTGTTTACCAACATATTAAAAAAAACAGATGATGAAGTATTTTTTGCTCATTAACAGTTCATTAAATCACAATACAGAGAAGAAGATGGCATGGCTTTTAAATAATCCCTCCTGTTCCACAGAAAATTTTTTATTTACATTGAACTTCTGATACCTCAGTTGTATCATTTTATTGTCAATTCAGTACAGGTGTAAGCAAAACATATCTGGAAGCAGACAGAAATCACAGTCACTTTGTCATCTGATCAACCTTTGATCAGTTACTGGATAAAAATAACTCCCTGTTGTAACACAAGAGGAAGATCCAGCATCACAGAAATAGAAATGTAATATATTTTCTATTGGGAAATAAACTTCGTACCTAGCTGTTAAACCTACAGCAGCAAGTCCAAAAAATGTCCCAAAGTATTTTAGAAATTCCCGTGTCCAAGCAATCTGCATGGCTGTTTGTCTCTCTCTCATCTGGTTCTGCATCAGTAGTTGCCTTTCCAGCTGAAGAAGAAAGAGAGGTTAAACAAAATTAAGTCATCCATTTATTTTAACAATGGAGTTAATCTCTCATTGGTCTAGAGCACAAGTTTTATGAGGAGAAGCTTAGGGAACTAGGGTTGTTCAGCCTGGAGAACAGGAGGCTGAGGGGAAACCTTATTGCTCTCTACAACTATCTGAAAGGAGGTGGTACACAGGTGGGAGTCGATCTTTTCTCCCAAGTAACAGGCGATAGGACAAGAGGAAATGGCCTCAAGTTGTGCCAGGGGACAGTTAGGATGGATATTAGGAAACATTTCTATACCAAATGGCGTAAAGAACATTGGAACAGGCTACTCAGGGGAGTGAAGGAATCACCATCCCTGGAGCTATTTGAAAGATGCGTAGTTCTGAGGGACATGGTTTAGTGGTAACTTGGCAGTGCTAGGTTAACGGTTGGACTTGATGATCTTAAAGGTCATCTCCTACCAAAAGGTTTCAATGATTCTATAATTCCAAAACACTAACTAATGAGGGTAGTTTTTTGTTATTTTATTTCAGTCGTTCATACCTTTTGGTTGAAATTGAATTATTCTTCAGTAATATTTCAGAGTAGTTTATACCAAGAAAGCATTTAGGTAAACTACCAAATGCTTTAACGCAGAACCTTTCTAATGCTGCTTCTCAAGGTCAATAAAACCAAAATACAAATGTTAGTTTTTGAGAGTTCCCCAAGTCTTGGCAGCATGGCCTAATTTAACATTCTCTGACCTTTGCATTTCCCTGGTGATTCAAAGGGTAGCATCCAGACACTTTCCAATTTATTCTGCTTGATTTTAATTTAGCTGATAGTATCTTTAGAGTCAATTGTGACACCTCTTTGTCATTTGAGGATTTATCTTCTCTGTGATGCATCATAAAGCTATTAACTCTTCTGACACACCGTAGTTTACAAATATAGAAAAACAATGTGAAGATATCAGATCTTTTAAAGATATGGAATACATATCAAAAGTCCATGAAGAAATACTTCTGTAACTAAAATTAAAAACAATAATGCAAAAGGTGCAATCCAGATAGCATAGTCACATATCAAAGTAGAACTGTCTATGGTGCATAAAAATAAAAAACCAGACTATTAGATTTATTATTTTTTAATTGCATGCCGCATCTAAACATATTGGTACATTTCTATCAAATAAAGGTAAATTTAGTATTTCTTAAGAGTTTCTCTCTATTGTACAAAACACCAAAAAGAACAATAGTCTTTCATCCTTAATGATGCAAAAAATAAGAATTGTGCCAAAACTAAGCAGTCTGAAACCTGAGTAGAGAAGTTAATTAACACAATAAGAAGTCTACTTCTTCCTGTTAATGTTTGTAACTTACTTTTTGGTGATAAAACAGAGTACCTGAGTTGGTATGTGTAAGCTAGCCAACAGTGTTGAACAACAAAATACAGGAAATAGAATACCAGCTACCTAAAAAACTGTACTCTAGAAAAGAAAGAACAAAGAGAGAATTCAGAAAGTTCTCTTCTCATGCATCTACAAAAGTAATTAAATATGTTCTTTTCTCCTGCTTTCTAATTCAAGAATAATTTAAAGGATATGTAATTACTTGAGGTTTCAACCCATTTATTCATCTCCATTACTATTGATTTAGCCTGAACAGAACAATTTCTGTTAAATTGTTACTAATTATTTCTTCAGACTATGTTGATCTTGCTATCCTATTTACAAGCTCATTCAGTACCTAAATAGGTAGAATTAATTTTTTAGACAGCATAATAAAAAAAGGACAGATCTAATTACATATAATTGTACACAGTAGGGAAAACAACATTTACTGTAGTCTCACAATACTGTTTCATCTGTTTCTCTTTCCTCAAGACTTACATTGCAATTGCTGTTCTCACAAACTATGAACAGGCTCTACCTTCCTGACATCCATAATTTTCAGATTGCTTTTTTATTTCAGAACAAGTAATTATATAATGGCTGACAAACCACTTAATAAAATACCAAAATAATTATATTTTATTTTGTCACCTATGAGACACTTGAAAATTCTAATGTAAACAAGCACACTGCCCCTTAATTAGCATCATTGTGGTCCCCAATATCCTAAGCCTGGTAAATTGCTCTGGCTTGACGTGACAAGATAAAATAATGACATGTAATATCAATTTAATGACCTCTATTTTTCCCATCAATTTGATTATGTGTGTAGTTTGCACATGTGTGAAAAATATTAAGGGATGCTTTGTTTGCCTGTCAGCACAGATAAGGAGCCCACGGTTCCAAGATGCACAGTATTACCCTAAATGAGCTTCAATTTGGAGCAGCACATGAGGAAGAAGTGGGACAAGGATATGCCACTGAAATATAGGTCTTGCTAAAAGGAAGCTTAATGAAGAAGAAAAACAGGTTTTTATGCCCAGAGTGTAGAAAGAAGTAAGCATGGAATAAAAAGAAAGCTGTAGGTTCAAATATACAAAAGTAAACTAAATAATTCCAACATAGTTCTTTGAAAACAAACAAACAAAAAAACCCAACAAATAAACCCCTTCACACAACTTCGATAGCTTTTTAAAACCCAAGTACTGAAAGAAAAAGATAATTACTATGTCACAGACACTAAGGTCAAACAAGCACCTTTCTGTAGGAGCCTGTCATATCAAATTTCATAAGCCCAAGGACACTTTCATGTGTATCTACAAGTAATTTATATAAATAACTTAGTACAAATGAAAACAACTTTTTTTTGTATATTATAAACAACAGCTAGATAATATAACCAAACACATTTTCACATTCTTTCCTCAATCAAAAGATCTTTTTTTTTTTCACACTTTAAAACCCCAACCCTCACCTTTCTACCCAATCCAAAAATAATGGAATAAAAAATGCATAGAAAAATGTTTGTAATTCCTTTCCTTTGAGCATACTTCTTCAATGTGGATGTAAAATCTTACCTAGATTAAACACAATACTGTATTTAAATTAATTTCTTAAAAAAAGATGTATTGAAAGGAAGCTTTAGACTGATGAATCTTAGAGATGAGTGTTTATGTGTACATTAGGAAATGTGAAATAGCCAAGAATAAAAGGTTTCAGATTAATCTTAATACACAGAAGGCAATAAAACGTAGATCTAATGACATTCAGCTAAATTAAAAGTTTAGGTTTTGCTATTACTGAAGCAGCACCAAGAAAGCACTGAGATGTTTTAAAGGATGTTGAGTAATCTACAGTATGACTTCACAAGTTTGTTTTAAAATCTATTTCTATTAGTCATTAGAAAGAATGGCAAAGCCAGGAATACCTCTCCCAAGCAACAGAAAAGCCCTTTGTTCTGTCCTCCTTTATTCTGAAAAAAATTTCATTCTTGCTTTCCATTTCCAAGATCAGTTTTGTCATTTGGCATAGTTTCATCTTTCCAGAACAAAAGACTATAGCGCTGTAGCAGTTGGACTGCAATAGGAATCAGCATAACAAAGGGATTTCATCAAAATCCCAGGGAATTTCCACAGTGACTTCACTGGATTTCAAGCTTTCCTTAAGAAAAACAAAAGGGAAAACAAAGCAACAGCTATGGCTAAAGTTGTCCCAGAACATACTTTCCTCATGCATCTTAAACTTACTGGAATCATTGTAGAAACAAGAGTTTGGAGTACACCTGATCTCCTTTCAGAGAGCACCTTTGCCACTGCGCTGCTGGATGACAGGGGTCAATGCAGCTCCCACGTTCCACGTGTGGGTTCCATCAACGGTGTCCAGCTCAGCAGGGAACAGCCCTCTGGCAGGCTCTGGCAGGGCAGGCATAAGGCAGGGCACCTACCTACCCTGTGTCACCACTGACTGCTCCAACATGTCCTGACCCGACATCTGAACAGTTAAAGAGGTTTATGAACCATGTTTGACATTAAAAGTACATATGCATTTAAATTCATTTTGGATGCTCTAAATTGCAAAATTAAGCACCTATGTGGACACTCTGGCAACTTGTATGCTCCCCAATTGTTCAAAATTCAGAAAAATTTGCAATATCTTTGTGCTTACCCACTTAACATGCCAATCTGAACTCAGCATCTTGAGCTCTGACAGTTTTGAACAACCAGGATACCCTGAATATGCTGAATTTACACTGAGTAACTATTGGCAGGTCATAAGGCAAAACTATTAAGATTATGTTAACTTTAAGCAAGTCAGGATTTGAAAGTAGATCTATCTAAGGAAAGACTCAGGAGTCCACCACAAAAGATGATTCCAAATTAGATAAAAGAGAGAAAACCAAATCATGTTTGACTGTGGTTCAAATCAATATCCCATTTTCAGCTGTTAATTTCTTAGTAATTGCGTCTTATTTTCCTCCACATGGGATTTATTGAAAATGCCAGCTACACTGGGGAAGTGAATGGGGGGAGAAGACTTTTGCCCTATTAACATGCAGATTTTATGACAAAGGCCAAGTCCTACTTTCTTAGGACTTCTTTTGCAATGACATTTTAAGATGACTTCTTTTCAGATTTTTTCAGATCAGAAGCAAGAATTAAGAACAGTAGGCATTAGTTTTACCGCAAATCGTAACTTCACACATAGAACTTTATAAGATACAAAAAAAAAAAAAAGTATATCATTCAAACTTGGCAGAGGCATGCTGTAGCTTATTTAGAATAATCTCACTCATGGTAGAAGTTGATTATTGAGGAGGCAAGCCACAGGTGCGTATCATACACACCAGGTGAAAATCAGTTTGCCAACCAAGTGCCATGTCTTAGGGAATAAATTTTACTTCATTTTAAATATGTAAACCTCTCACCTATATAGCCATAAAAACTTCCATAGGGACTATTTACTTATAGTTTTTATGCAAACATAGTCATGTAAAGAGTCTCAGGCGCAGATTTACCATGGGAGGAAGGGAGTTACTGTAGTTTTCCCAGCCAGATTGCTTGTGCAATGGCACAAGGGAGCTGAAGCTGTAACGTGGATGCATGGTACACATTCAAGCATGCTCTTCTATTACTGTTAAAAAATTATGACTTACAACAAGCAGACCATATTTTAGAGACACATATACAAGTACAATTAATATCATAATCTAAAAAAAAAAAAAAGCCTACATAAACTTTTGTGAATTTAATTCCATAATGAACAGATTTTTTTAAATGATAGTAACAACTCCTTTATTGGTTGTAAGTGTTGATTATGCAATTTTAAAATTCAAGCTTAGCAATTTCAAAATAAAATGGCTAATAGTAGCAAGTAACCTTTTATATTTTTTAACACTCGGAGAAGGACTCAATTAGAAATAACTTTCCTATATCTTTTTAAATACAGCTAGTGGTTTCTCAACACCATGTGAGAAACTGTAAGGGCTGATTAGCATTTGAAGTCTGCCACATACCAACTGTTATAGTAAAAGGAAATCAATCTGACAAAATGAAACATGACGGTTGAAGAGAAGTGAGGCGGAGAGGGAAAAGGTCAGTCACTGTGAAACTGATAATGCTAATAAACTAGTCAGTGGTAACCATCCTTATCATTTCTATTGATTATTCTTCAGACTGCCACAATGATGTCAAACCATAGAAAAGAGCATTTTATATCATCATTTTATTGATTAAAATCCAGTGGGAGGAAATTCTCAACTGAAATAATTTAATCAACTTTGACAACTTGAAAAAAAATAAACAGTCCTCTCTGGATTACAAGCCACATCAGCATTGGTAGATAAATTGGACATTTCTGATACTTAGACTCTTGGCTTCTCTCTTTCTTTCTGCCTTTCTGTTTCATGTTCAGACACTGTAGGAAGGAATAGATTCTACTTTGTTTTTTGTATTAAGGTGACGCACAAAGCAAAACACATGAGATACAGCCTGGTGTACAAAGGCTCAACAGAAACGGAAGCAGAGTCAGTGCAAAGTGTCCATGTGTATTACATAAAATTTCTTTGCTGTATTTTGTGCAGGTCAAAATTTATCTGGAGAGAGGAAGACGTAGTAACCACCCCTGGACATAACCTCTGTTTGCAACCAGATGTATTTAATAGCTGTCCTGGCAGATATGCTGTTTTCCTCAATCCTCAATACTGGGCAGAACAAACACTTGACTCGTGTGTGGCTGTGGCAATAAGCCTATTTAGGGAACTGTATTTCATGTCACCGTCACTAGGACGTAATTACACTGGCAGACTGGTAAACAGATATTCAGACAGAGAAGGAATTAATCTACCTTAGAAGGAATTATCAGCCACATAAATATACATCTCTGTTTAAAGATCTGAAACTCACTATCTAAATCTAAGAAAAAAGAAACATGAAAAATCTGTTGGAATAGCCTTACACTCATATTAAAAGAACCTCCACTTCTGTCACAGGCTAGTCTCTTGCGCATCTGTTACAGGCCACAGCTACTGTGCCAATAATAGAAGGTCATTTTCTTTCAGTTTTTCAATTATCAGAGACTCTGAAAGCGTTTTTTAAACAATTAGTAACTTCCAACTTTTGAGTACTCAGAGGCACAATGAAAATAAGGCTTAATTTTTCAAAAATGTGACGGTCACATCTACAAAGAATCTGCAAATCATTTACAGAACACATACAAAATTTGGTGTGCAGGTAATACAGCTAAGTAACTGCAAAAACACCTTGCAAGAGCAATCTACTTGACATTTCATAATCAGATGAAAGATTAAAGCCTTATATGACTGTCCTTATGTGTCATCCTTTCCAATCAATGTGCAAAACCAGAAGCTGCTGCAAACCCTTGTTTAGCAAAAATAAATGGAAAATAGAATAGTGATGCCTATGTTTACACCTCCATTGTAAGCACCAGAGTGCAATACAGAGATGATAGTGTGTAATAATTATGCAGTGTCTGCTTGGTTCTAAGACCAGCATGCACACAGAAGTGTCAGGAAATGGGCCTCTAGATCAAACAGTTTAAATAAATCAGACTGAAATGTTTTATCCTGCTGCTTCAAAGCTTGTTTGCAAATATTTTTGCATCAAATACACAGAGCAATTAAAATTATTAGCACCACAAGAAGCTACACTCCCTAAAAAGAAAACTCAATTTTTAAAGCTTCTAAGTGCAAAAACAAATTACAAAATATTTACAAGCTAAGACCTATCATAAAAAGAAAGGGATCTAACAATATTAGCCTCAAGTCAGAATCTAAACTGTATGGAAATAAATTCCTTTATATTCCTGTTGTTGTCAATATGTTATTGGAATTACATACTATATGAAAAAAAATAACACCCAAAGCACCTAAATCCATTTGGAGTTTTAAGCTGTCAAAGGAGAGGGTCAATCCAATGGATTGTGGTATTAGAGTAAGATTTCTTGTCAGTAATTGCCAATCTTGCCAGATTAATCTTCAGTGAACTTAAAAGCAGAAGACTAAAATTGTAGGTTTCCTCTACTAAGAAGGAAGGAACAATGGAAATTCATAGTGTTAAAGTAGGCAGCTTCAGAAGACGTTTTTCCTTTGAAGTCAGTTAAATCCCCCTAATAAACTAAGCCTGCAGGTGTAAGGGTTAGCTGCAGTACACCTCCCAGCAAAACAAAAGTTTTACCTAAGCAAGCTGCATTCACAATGATATGTAACAATCCCAGCTATTCCCTAGCAAAAAGACTGGTAGAACTGGAGCAATCAGTCTGGTTTGCATCTTTTGCTGGTAGCACTTGCATGTTAGAAATAGCTATTAAAATCTGCTCTTTGTAAACCACTGCATCAGTTTCTTTACAGTGACCAGGCAGAGCATACAATCCCCCAGCTAATACCAACCAAACTGGCTTTTTTCCTGTGAGATGGATTGTTCTAATCTTCCCCAGTACAGATATCATTCATCTTGTTCTGTTCCATTTGATGCATGCAGGCTAATAAGGATATAGAATTGTTACCAGAGAGCATTTATTTCCTGAATTAAGCCCAGATCACCTAAGGGGCAAAACAATTTTTCTAATGCTTCAAGACAAATGCATTAGAGATGCCACAAGCGCTACTAGTATCTTGTCAATAGAAAACAAATCTAGCGATTTCCCACCCCAAAGGGAAAAGGATGTTAGTAGTCAGGAAAGGGAAAGCTTGCTTACATTTAGCTTCACACTGAAGACGGGGAAAAATTGTTTTCATTGTAATAGAATTTAAAAAAAAATACTTTTGACTAATTCTCAGTGAAAACTTTAGAGAGGAAAAAGTTAAGGACTTATAAAAACCCTGCAGAAAATTACTCAGTGTCTAAAACATTAGGAAAAAATTAATTTGTTCAGGTATCATCATGGATGTGGCTGATCTTCTACCAACAAAGACAAGTTGGAAAATCTGTAGATGGAAAGCGTGTCATCACGCAAATTTTATTAGGCACAGGAAGGACCCTATAAAAAGCAGCTTATGGATATGTAAGTTCTCTTTCATTTTTGATCAATGAAAGTGATAAAGTATGGAAAGAAGTTTTATCATTCAGAAATTCATTGTCATTTTAATATTAGCCGTTTTTCTTGCTGAGAGTCAAATCATAGTAGCCTTTCAACTGCCACCCCATTTTATAATCAAGTGATAAATCATCAACACCAAACTGGGAGGAGTGGCCTGGAGGGCCGTGCTGCCATCCAGCGAGACCTGGACTGACTGGAGAGCTATACAAGGAAGAACCTCATGAGGTTCAACAGGGAACAGTGTAGGGTCCTGCACCTGGGGAAGAAGAATATTAGGTACCAACACAAGTTAGGTGTGGACATGCTGGAGATAAGTTCTGAAGAGAAAAATCTGGGCATCCTGGTAGACAGCAAAGTGACAATGAGCAAGCAGTGTGCTCTTGTGGCCAGGAAGGCCAACGGAATCCTGGGCTGCATAGGGAAGAGTGTGGCCAGTAGGTGGAGGGAAGTAATTCTGCCCCTCTACTCGGCACTGGTAAGACCACAACTGGAATACTGCATCCAGTTCTGGGCTCCCCAGTTCAAGAGGTAAAAGGAGCTACTGGAGAGTCCAGCGAAGGGCAACAAAGATGATTCAAGGACTGGAGCATCTCCCTTATGAGGAAAGGCTGAGAGAGCTGGGACTCTTTAGCCTGGAGAAGAGAAGGCTGAGGGGAGATCTTACTCATGCCTTTAAGTATCTCAAGGGTGGGCTGAAGGAGGAGGGAGCCAAACTCTTTTCAGTGGTTGCCAGTAAGAGGATGAGGGGTAACGGGCATAAGTTGGAACATAGGAGGTTCCACTCAAATATGAGAAAAAACTTCTTCACGGTGAGGGTGACGGAGCCCTGGAACAGGCTGCCCAGG
>BJBW01007227.1:46019-61480 GCA_004320125.1 Scolopax mira
AGCTCTGGGCAATCCTGCATCAGCAGAGGAGTTGGACTACATGATCTCTACAGTCCCTTCCAACTCTAAAAAAAAAATTCCATGAAAAAATTCAGTGAAAACAGTATGTTGACTGAGTAATGGGTTAATGTAATTTATTAAGAAAAATCCCAACAAAATTATATAATACTATTTGCAAATATACTTCATCTTCAAATAAAAAAAAAGAGCATCTCCCCTTGTCCTTTCTCATACTTTCTCTTTTTCATTCTTACTTTTAGCTCATTACTCAAAAAGCATCCAAGGATAAGGGCAGGAACACCTGAAAATTACAGGTTCATACAAAAACCAAAATGATAGGCTTATTAAGTCAATGATTCTCACTTGTCTAAGATGCAGTATTCTTAGTTTACTACATATCAAACAAACATTAATATTTTCCCTTTTCAAAAGTTTTGTTTTCCTTGTATCTGGTTTTCATTGACATTTTGTGTTTCTTTTTAAGTTGAATTACTCATTGAAAGTCTAGTTTGTCATAAAACTCATACTGAACTATCTTGTAATAGCATCTTTACATTCTTAATACACTTTTAATTTAACTGAAATAACAATTACGCATATGAAACCTTCCCATCAAATACAAATTCTTTCCCAGCTATGGTAGAGTAGATCGTTGAGATGCCTGACAAATAAATCAAGTTTTCCTCATCTCTCCCTCACAAAATTCTCAGCAGCTGCAAAAGTAAAGGAAGTTCAGCAACGTGTTATGTATAAATATATCCTGAGGACAGCAGAATCCATTATTCAATTCAAATCTCACAAACAATAACTATAGGAAGATGTACATATTTGTAAATAATTTGTTTTGTCTTCTTAACTATGCAAGTACAAATACTATTTGCATTTTATCTATGCTAAATAAGTAATTTCATTTTTTATTTAAACAATCATTTTACATCCTGCAGCTCTCTCCTTCACTATATCCTGTAATATCTGTTACCGCAAAACCTTCTGTTTCTTAAAAAGTAACAATTTCAAAAATCACTAGGAGGATAACTAGATTAACAGGTACTTCCCAATAGGAAAAAAAACCTCAAACATTAAACTCCTGTTGAAACATTTAAACTTATTTCTTACTAGGCATACATAAACCTACAACATTGTTTATGATTGCTGTGTACATTTTCAAAAAGCCATTGAGATGAAAACCAAACACCAATAACAAACAGTTGTATAACTGAAGTTACAATATCTTATAATCTTTGCTAGGTAAAAATCTCATGGGCAACACAACATAGCATAACATAACAGCACTCACAGAAAAACCAATGTTAAGTCCTTAAAAGCAGGAAATTTCCATATTAAAAAAAAATAATCACATTTACTTATGTGTTTGAGGTGGTTAGGAACTGTAAAGGTGGAAAAGAGATATTGTTAAAGAAGAAACAGTATTAAGTGCAAAATAAATCTATAAGAAAGAATTGTTACATATTATTGAAAAAACTACTTCACAGTGAGGGTGACGGAGCCCTGGAACAGGCTGCCCAGGGAGGTAGGTCATGGAGTCTCCTTCTTTGGAGGTTTTCAAGACCTGCCTGGATGCAGCCCCTGAGTGACATGCTCTAGCTCTGGGCAATCCTGCTTCAGCAGGAGAGTTGGACTAGATGATCTCTATGGTCCCTTCCAACTCTAAAAATTCAGCGAAATTCAGTGAAATTAGCCATCCCTCAGTTAAGGGGACTTGCATTCTGTTCAGGTACTTCTGTGTTTGCACAGTCATGGGGATTAGGCTAGAAAGCACATTCAGAGGCCCTTTAAAGTTAGCAGTTGAATTAAACATTTATTTATCCCAATTAAGACCCCCAGTGACATATTTTATTGCCTTTCTTACATAACTAATATAATGACTGCTAAGCACTCAAAGTCTCCTAATATTTATCCCAATTCTTGCTCGCTTGCATTTGCAATGGAAAAGACTCAATAATTTCTACAAGGATGCAAGAGAAAAATGAGTGAACTAAAAAAACTCTATCTACACACACAAACTTAAAATTCATAACAGAAGTGTTTCTAGCATGAGACAAATACGATTTTGTCATCCTTTTCTCATAGGTTCTAATGCCTTTATCATTTTTGCTGCCATCCTCTGAACTTTCCACAGCTTGTCTGCTCATTAAAAGAAGCATTAAAATATTTTCCCCAGCAAAGTCATCAGTAGTGCAAATTGGGTAATTTCATCCCTGGTTAATAAATCCAAAATTAGATTTGCTTTTTACAAGAATCTGTGCTGTTGATTCAGCTTATATGTCAGTATAAATACATACATATTAAAAATATACTGATATTTATACACAAATATATAAAAACTAAATTTTTTTTAAGCTCCTGAAGTCTGATCACTCATACTCAATTAATCTATTTAACCTTTCCTTCTTGGATATAATGCTCTGAACTGGTATTTATTCTAGTACTTATTATACCAATGCCTATTATTTCAGGCATTTTCCAATTTATCAAGACAATCAGAATACTAAACTAATCTGCCAACCTAAAATTTTACACAAACAACATTTCACTCAATTATGGCCAGATTTTATTTTGAGAAACTGCGGAATGTCTGGATATAAATTGAAGTGTTCTGGTCCTTTTCCATTGCTTATAATAGGTCTGACTTTATTTTTTTACTGTTGTTATTACTTTAATTCAGAAAAAAAAATCCAATATAATTTGATTATAAGACATGGCCTATTAAGAAACTTTCTACAGGGTACTTCTTTCATTTCAGATTTAAGGACAAACTGTTGAAAATGAAAACCGTCTCATTTCTTTCATTTATTGCCATTCAATGCAAACCTCTTAAGGCAATACAACCCTGGCAGGAAAGTAATGCAATCATACCTCTTGGTTCTGCCTCTAATCAAGTGCTGACAGTATAGAGGGAAAAAAAAAAAAGCACTTATCTATGCTTTCAATGAGTTTTTGACAGTTTTTCCAAATACAAATACTTTTGTCACACGTCTGTTTTAACATCAAATTACTGTCTAATTAAATTAATGTTCACACATTAACATTATGATGAAATAATGTTCCAAATCATACTCTTACGAGATCAAGAGCATTACAGCCATTTGCCAATATGGAAAACATGCGACAGCAGTTTCCTTTCAAGCTGGATCTGGAATGCATGTGCCGTAGCTCATGCATACAGTGTAAAATGCATACATCTTTCTCCATAGGCAAGACCTGACAGCACAGAACAACAAAAAATCATTTTCAGAAGCAAATATCTTGTGATTTATAATTTGAATCAATCAAGCAAATTATTTCTACAGGTACAGAATCTGCAGAAGTCAAATACATTTTTGGCATTTCTGTGCTGTGTCCAAAAGGATATTTCATTTACAGAGAAACTGCTATTTTCTTTTTCATCTTCAGTCAGACTACTGTACTGGAAGATTAATTTCCCTAGCAATGTTTTATACTATCTTCCCAGCTATTCGACTTAACAATTTTTACTAATTGTGAGAAAATGCCTTTTTTTTTGTTTCCCTTATTATTTCGCATCATTACTAAAGCTTCAAAAGGAGCTGTTAAAACAAAGAAGGAAAAAAACCCAACACCAAACAAAAACACTACCAAGGGGAAAAAAAAAAAAAAAAGATAAAGGAGCATAAATGTATCTAATTAGCTACAGAACTGCAGAGGAGCTTCAAGACCACCAGCTGGCCCTCAATAGAATAGGATAATTCAGTTTTCCCGTGCCCCAAAATGAATCTATATGATATTAGGGACCCCAAAAGAGGGAAAATATTTGAAAAAACAAGGAGAGACTGGAATGGATTTTCAGAAAAGAGGATGTAACTGCACTGCGCTGTCCAGATAGAAAAATCAACACCTTATTGTGCCAGCTTTATTTGATATTGGCATTTTTTTCACCAAGTCATACAGAAGCTTTCCCATACATGGGAGAGAATACAGGGATAAGTCTATAAACTCCCAAAGACTAACTGCTATGAAAGCAGATCTATGACTGTTTCCTGGCTATCCAATATTACCTGGGGAGAAGAATGTACTTTACAGTCTGACATAATAAAATAGGGAGAGAGGAGGGATGGCAGGAGAATAGGAATGAGACTATCCAGAGATTCATATTGCAGACAGGAGGTTATAATCAAACATTTTTATTACGGGTAAATACAAGATTTGTCAGAAGTATATTATTTTCCTAGCCTGTTTATTTTCTCAAAAGTTATGTGACTGCCATCAAAGATTAATTTGGAGGATTATCTCTGACTCCTGAATGCAATTATGCTTTCCCACAGAGAAGATTATCCTTTTGTCTGATAAGGAAAAACCCCCAAAACTCAACTGAAAAAACTCCAAATGACTCTGAACTACTACCCCAAAGCAACAACAACAAAAAAATCTGTTAACCACAGAAAATAATTACATGACCCAAGCACTAGATAGTTTCTTTTCTTCCCAATCTTCTTTCAGTGATTTTTTGGCTCCTCCTGCAATTTTCTCCTAAAACTCACATTTTTCAAGAATTCCAGTCCTCCAGTGTTACACTCTTATGAGTCTGATCTACCGCTGAATGTCTGGCAGAGCCAACTTGCTGTAATCTTAGAGAAAGATTTTTTTAAACAAGATTTACTTAAATAATGGTTATAGCTTCTTACTGGAATTGCTCATTTTAACCAATTTATGTATGTGCTACTGCTGAATACATAATATTAAGCAGTGTTGGGGAAACTTACATGTGAACACAGCAATATATATTTTAAAACTTACAAAATATACAGGAGACTGTACAATTTTGTTTCAAAAAAATTACTCCCATAGACAAGCAGGTATTTTCATAGTTTTTGCAATCTGACATGCAGGCCAAAATGAGATTTTAATTCTGAATTCCCTTCCTTGTGAGGTTACTTCTGTATCAGTATCTGTACACACACACGGAGTCTATCTAACAACTGTCAGTTAACGGACCAAGCCACAGCTTGTTTCAGGTCGCTGCACTCAACAGGAGTGCAGACATCAAGCACTAACTCGTAATTCTCAATCTGGGTAGAGGCAGATCTGAGGAAATCCTACCTCATAGGACCCAAAAATTAAAGTGGGCCACAGTCTGTGCCCGCTTCCAGGGTGGTCAGAGCATCACAGACTAACTCAGGTTGGACGGGACCTCAGCAGGTCCTGCTCAGAACAGGGCCTGTGCTCTGTGATCCGACCAGGTTGCTGAGGGTTTTAGCCAGTCAGGTCTTGCAAACCTCCAAGGATGGAGGTTGCACAGCTTCACTGATTCTCTGCTCCATTGCTGGGTTGTCCTCGTGGGGGAAAAGATTTCTCCTTATATTCAGTCTGAACTGTTCCTCCATCCTGTTTCAATGGACACCCACTATCTCTCATCCACCATTGTGAACACCCTGGCTCTGCTTTTTTGATAACCTCAAACTGTTGCTGGGAAGCTGCTGTTGGCTCTGCATCCCAGAAGGCATCCCTCTCCAGGCTGAGTAAGTCCAATTCACCTGGCCTCCTCTCAAGAACCAATCAAGCCCTTGACCATCTTGATGGTCTGCTGCTAAACCTGCTCCTTTTCATCTACATTTTTCTTGTATGGGAAAAAAGGAGCAAAACCTGGATGACGCAGTATTTAAATGTCTGCACTATGGGGTCTGCACTACACCTTCCTCAGTTCTCTCACGACCCTGATCTCATCATCACAACCAATACTGCTTTTGATACTACATCTTCAAATCAGTTCTTCCCCATTTGTGAGCCCTGGATGACCCATCCAGTACCTATCTGTAGGTACTTTTTCCAGAAAATGTACTCCACTGCTTATGTCCTGCTTTATGGCCCTTCCAGAAGATGTTAGGGAGACTGAAGGCTCGTGACCAGCGTTGGTAATCCAGAGACTTTCTTAAGTTGTTTAAAGTACATAAAGTGCTTTGTCACTCTGATTGGTGGTCTGCAGCACACTCACACTGGTGTCACATTTTGTAGCTTTCCTCTCACCTGAACCCACAAGCTTCACACCATGGGCAGCCCTTCTCCTTGACTTCCCTGCCTCTCTTTCCTGAAGATAATGTATCCATCCATTACTTCCAGTTGCATAAGTTGTCCCACAACTACCACAATGTTGCATTTTTGAGACTAGAAACAGCACTTGTTCTTCCTGCTTGGAAGGAAGTGTTTCTCAGGCTGTGTACCCATGTACTTCTGCATGTACAAGCCTTTCCCCAGACCCATCAATACTGCAGGAACTCCAGCATGTTGTCACTCATAAAAGCTTCTGCAAGCAGCAGATATGTTCTACACTGGTTTACTTAACATCTGTCAGGACAGCAAAATGCTCCACTTGTGTTGCTATACTAGGAACAATTTTTTTTAGGTTGGGGGAATGTGATTTATTGTTTCATTTGGAGAAAACACAGAGGTTTTTCATTTTCTGGTTTTGGTTTGAGGTTTTTGGTTTTGTTTATTTTCTTTACTAAAATAAAAAGAATAGAAAAAATGCTCTGCAATAATTTAGAGAATTTCTTGTGCTCTAAATTATTAGGAAGAAAGTTCATTGTTTAGAACCTGATCAGTATCACATTTAGCAATTCAACAAACTAGGAATTAATCTCTTCCACATGGCCTAAACTCCAGCTACACAGAATCATAGAATTGTCAGTGTTGGAAGGGACGTCTAGAGACCATCTAGTCCAACTCCCCTGCTAAAGCAGGAACACCTACAGCACATCCTGCATCCAGGCAGGAAACACAATTTCTGCTTTTAAAACTGACCTGCCCTCATGCACTTCATCAGGCGGTCCCCTATACCACAGACTTTTCCATTCTCTGTTCAAAATCAGAGTTTCTGTGTCTTTTCATTGTTGTTTGTACAGTTTTTCCAAAACTGGGTCAGCAGGTGAAAACTTCAATAGCTAGACAGCATCAAGATAGTGCTTAATTCCTTAGGTATGATTGCTATACATAAAGATAGTACAAATAAGTAAGTCAGATACTGTCTTCCCATTTTGTTCATCTCATGTTAAAAAAAGAAAAAAAGAAAAAAAGAAGACATAACAAAACCATAAAAGAGTAAAAAGGCCAGTCATTAAATGACTCTGGTGTACTACCAATGTTTTCTACAGTTTCTATGAAAATTTCTTCTTGTTATGTAAGAAAACACCTTGTATATGGAGATATAATTGAAAACAGTTACCAAGGATATAAAATGCTGCAAGGACTTAAATTTTTAATTTCACAGACTAGAAACCACTGTTCACTATGCAGTATTATTCTCACACACAGGAAGATATCTTCATGTGATTCAACTCTCATAATACCAACGGAAAATTAACCCCAAAACTCCTTATAAAACAAAATCTCCTCTTCCTCTTCTGAAGGGTTACTTCGTTCACTGAGTATTTACAGACACACTATATAGAGGAAACCTGGGAATTGATTTAGTTTCCTCTGCGTAGACCTTCCTAAGCAAAGCAAGGAAAACAACTTTTTGGAGCCAAAAGTGGTATTACCTCTATAAAAATAAGAGCAAGGCAGAAAATAAAATCTAACCTAGGACAGGTAAGACAAGGTGGAGGAGAGTGAGGAGGAAGTGGGACAGTACTGAGTTGGTGGGGTTCCATTCAAAACAAAAAAGCATTTTTGATTCCTCTATATGCATGAGAAAGCTTAGCAAAAATTTCACAGGAGAGCTTGGGCTTCTTATGTCTATAACCTAAAGTAAAAGTCTTTAAGTTAGAATGTCATTTACACATCAGTACAGAAATATTCTTCTGTAGTGCAAAATTAATTTAGTAATCTTTGCTCCATGTAGTCCTAGAATTCAATTAATCAACAGTAAGAAATTAAAATTTAAGTTTTAATCTGTAATGTGCTGTGACATTCTACTATGATTTTGCTTTTTATCACTCTAAATAACACTATGTATAGAGTACACAAGGTTGTTTTAATATTTTTTTAATTACTTGAAGACAATGAAATTATATTATCCTTAAGACTGTCTCATCACAGTAAAGTCTTAAGCAAGCTTCAAAGTATGTGAATTCATCCAGTTTCTTAAAATAAAGTATGGGAATGAATGATCAACCACAAATATTTCTAAATCCTTAATTGCCAGTTTCAAAACGTGTATCATTTTCCAGGTTGACTTGTACGTATGAAAATGGCTTTCTTAGTAAATAGTTATTGAAATAGCTTTTTCAAGGCATACATTTTGGGTTTTGAAAAAAATGGCAAGGAACAGAAGTCTAAACAGAAGAGAAAGTACAGAACACAGCACTTCAACACAAGAAATACATGAAATTCTTGCTTTTAACTGTATTAAGAGGACCTACATAGCATGTAAATAATCTGCTATAAATGCTCTGAGACCTAGAACCTCCTCTTAACCATTCAGCCAGGCTAAAAACACTTAGCAAAGCCATACGCTAGGCTTTCAGCTGTAGATCTGATATATTAAGTGTTTGGAAAGAATTTTGCAACTTACACTCTAAGGAGCAGACTCATGATAAAAATGAAGCCTCAACAAACTTTTACCATAAACAGTCTCCACTTAATGCAGACTGGTATTTCATTCTGGAGCCAGACCAAGACAATACAAACAACCAGCAAGTCCTTCAATATCAAGGCAACCTGTCAGTTGAGGTTTTATTATTATTCCAAAAAGTACTAAGATGCAATTTCCAAGGCCACAATCCCTTCTTTTCAGAGTTATCCCAAGAAGGGTCTAAAGAAAAAAAAATGTGCAACTTTACAACATCTTTTTAATATTCTCTTATTATGAAGTAGTTGGGGTGGTTTGAGTGTCAGCATACAGCAGAGCAACTCTAAAACCGACTGACCTTTAGCTTGCACCAAGCCTTATGATTTGGAGAGGTCTTTATCAATATCTGTCATATTACTAACCTTCCAATTTTTGCAAGTCTCCTTCCAACCTACAAACCTCCACAGAGGGTAAGTCAATGACTGAACAGCTTTGAATCTTCTCTCTATTTAGAGGAGAGCATATACTTAACTTTTGTTGTGGTTTTGGTTTTGTTGTCATCGTTTTTGTTTGTTTGGGGTTTTTAAAGAAAAATTAAAAAAAAAAAAGTATTCTGTCATGGAAACTGACAGCACAAAAATCCTGTTCCAAACAATTTCCAATAACTTTATGACTCCTCACCTACAAGGAACAGAAGAAGCCTTCACAGATTCTGATTGTGTCATACCACCACTGCTAGTAGGGAGGCCATTTTAGAAGAAATGATTTTGATGACTTCTTGATCTACACCAATTGCCTTGGAGTAACAATAGTATCCTATTCCCTCAACACTGTAATCATGGGGCACTCCAAAGTACATTCAGCACCTACAAAAAGCTCCAAGAGGTTTCAATCCCACATGTTTTGGGATAGATTTACATTTAAAACAAATCAGTATTTTTTAACCTCTCATAGCAAATACACTGTATTGCTTGAAGCGTAAGCTTCTATTTTACTAATAAATATGATGGTTTTCAGAGAAACATGGGAGAACCAATAGCATCCAAATCCCAGTATTTCACCATAAGAGAATATCTAGTGTTTTAAGTTAAGCTAGATCATTCTGGTCCTCACATGACCTCACTTCTCCAGGTATTTATAGTTACAAATTCTGTCTAAAAGAAAGCAAATCATGCTATATTATTTTGCACAAATAGTCTGAAAGCAGTTTGTCTAACACTAAACTCCAGACACATCACAGGTTTTACTCACATATGGAAAAGACAACTGGCAGTCTTTTTCTCTTCCCTGCACTCTCCCCAAGCTCAAAGAAGAGCCATTTTCTTCCATCGCTTTATGACACAAAATTTAGTCCTCCCCTTTCCCCCACTGAGGCAACAGCCCGATTTATTTTTAAAAGAGATATGTCCTCTAACATGCTTGGTGTGTCTGCAGCATAGTACAAATCAGATATGATCAGGCATTTACGGTGTTAGAAATAAATCTACTTTGCTATTACTATTGTCAAAAAGAAGAAATACAACAAAGGGAGTGTTCCTAAATAGCAACTTTTAAAAATTTGTATGTATGCAATCCTAAAGGGCTTTTTTGTAACTGTCTTCGAATAAGTTCATTTTTTGTTAGCCTGAGCATTGGGGCTAGAACAGGAGTTGTTAAGGATCTGAGGTCAGGAGGCCAAAGACTGTTTGCCACTCAAAGCCTGCAGCACCCTATAAACACTAGCTGGAATTTGAGCCGTTTCCTCAATTCTGTCATTTATTCCGCACAGCCGAGAAGCAGATAATGAAGCAAGCCTCCACTTTAATTTTATCATTATTTTCTCAGACTGAAAACCGTCCCATCATTTGGATTTCCAAAAGCTTTTGGGGTGGGAGGAGTCCCCTTGTATAGAGGAAAAAAATAAATTGTTTGTACACAAAATTTGTGGTGGCATTTGAGAAACACATAACCCAGCAGAGCCAGAAAATGATGTTTAAAAACTTTGCAAAAAGTTGATTTTCTTTAAACAGCTAAAAGCTACCCAGTATTTTACTATATTGTCTTTCCTCATGCTATCTTTCTCCTTCCTGGCCACTTTTTCAGGGTCACCTCCGGAGTTCAGTTTACATGTGATCTTACAAAACCTGTCTGCAGGCTGGTTTGAAAATTAGACTGTGCCATCTACTGGCAATTTACTAAATTGGAAGTCTGTCCATCACTACTTCAAATATTTTTTATTTACCTGTATTCAATTTAAATGCAAAACTAAAGGGACAAACTTCAGCTAAGCCCTTCAGATTGCATTCCAGCATTTAGTATATAGACAAGCTGCAGATCACAGGATACCTCACAACGAATCAGAAAGCTATGACCAGTGCTAGTGTAAGTTCTGCTCAGCACAACTTTCTGAACCTTAGTCCTTTATTATTTCTTTATTTCTCTGCTGCAATTTTATTATTTTGTGAGAGGGAATAATCAATCCCGTATGCCCTATTTAGTTTTGAGTTTTCTAGAACAAGGAACAGCTGAAATTCTAGAATGTGGAATAACTGCAGCTACCTGACTGAACCTAAGGGAAGAGTTTGAAAGATTTTGTCTAGTGGGCAAGTTGAAACATATTTTACGAGAACAGTATCAATGTTTTAGTAACCATGCTGTTACTGATTCACTTTAACATGTTGCTTAACGCTGGGGGAGGAGCCCAGTTGTGCTTCGGAGGACTGTTCAGGGTTAAGTTTCCAGAACCGTGTTTTTAGGGTCTGGCTACCGTGAGGACAGTTCCCACCTCTCCAGGCCGTCGACAGAGCCTGCCGAGGGAGCTGCTGGATCCGGAGAACCGGTGCTTCACACGCCTGAGCCTATCCGACCAGCCCGGCACTGGCGGAGCCTGTAAATGGAGCACCTCGGGCCTGGGGGGGAGGAGAGGAGAGCCGAGCCGAGCCGAGCCAACCCAACCCCCGCGGGCCAAGCCTCACGCCCAGCTCGGCGCGGGCAGGGGGCGACCTTCCTCCACACACACGCGTTACCTGAAGCCGCGAGTTCATCACCATAAACTCCTGCTGGGCTTTCAGGCTGTCGTTCATGGACTTGGAGAAGACAAACCCCATCGTGCCCTGAAGCGCAGAAGGGACGAGGCGCGTAAGGCGGGTGGCTTAACTCGGCCCGGCCCAGCCCGGCCCGCCCCCGGGAGGAGCCTGTCCCAGGGCAGAGGCGGCGGGCAGGCCGCGGGGGGCAGCGCGGAGAGCGGGTCGCGCCGTACCGCACCGCCCCGCCGGAGACTGGCCGCACCCGCGGATCCTCGGCGCCCGCCTCGGCTGCAGGGGTGGCCCCTTCGCGCCCAGCGGGCCCGCCCCGCTCCCGGCGGAGGGCACCGGCCCGGTGCGGCCTGGCGACGCCTCGCCTCGCCTCACGGAAAGGCACCGATCGGCCACGGGCAGAAGGCAACAGGCCGCAGCGGGCCCCCGGCCGCCCCGACCGCGATTGGCGGGAGCCGACGGAGCGGGGCGGGGTCTCAAGGCCGGCGCCGGGCTGCCCAGCCGGCACCCGCGCCTCACGGGCCGCCCCGCCGCCGGTCGCAGCCCGGTGGCTCCGCAGCTGAAGCGCTCGGAGCTGAGGGAGAAGCGGCGGCCGGGCTCCTGTGGCAACCGCGTTACGCTCGGCCTTTCTTTTTTATTGCAAAGCTAATTTCAAGCAAACACCCTAAAGCCTTTATCAGCCTGGAAAAATGCGGTTGCGATCAAGTTGGGCTGGTGCCGGGTGTGTTTTTTTGACTGAGGGGTGTCGGTGGTTGCCGTTGAAACACCATCCCAGGCTTCACTTAACTCCAGAGCTAAAGGTGTGAAGAAGCAGTGGGTCTCACACGGGTTCTTGCAACCCAGGTGAGTATGAAAAATGTGGTGGGTGGAAAGTGCCAGTCCCACAGTGGGCCACGTATCATTCTGCTTTTCTTTTCTTTTTCCTTGTCCACAGAAGCATGTCCTGAGAAGCTTCCAGGAACCCACCTCCACTTTAAACATGCACAGAGGCCCTGTCAGGGTCACAGCTCCAGCACCACGCAACCAGGTACTGAGTATCAAGTAGCAAAGACAGGAACGAAATGGCTTTGACACTTAGGGTTCTTGTCTTACTCTGCCTCTCATCATGTGTCAGAATGTTTTCGTGGCAGCATCATCCATAATTAAAGGATGACTTTGAAATCCAAAGAAATTAAATTTTCATTATTAAAAAAGTGTTGAGACAAAAATTGTGCTCTGTTGGTTGGCCTTTTAAGCAGTGACACAAATATTGGTCTTTTGGTACTAAAGAGTGTCTCATTAAAGTTTCCCACACCAGTCTGTGAGAACATAAAACACCTCAACACCGCCTAACAGTGGAATTTGACATCTCACCTTTAAAGCAAAAATTAATCATCTTTTTCCACAGAGTGTCTTCTAGTCCAAGATTCAGATGTAGTGAGTGTCGTTTTCAAACATCTGCACCTGCTAATGTCTTGAACTGCAATGATTCTTGTTATTACTAATTCGTTTTCTAAATGCATACATTTTTGCAAAGGTTGTTTTTTGAAAAAAGTGTCTGAGAAGACAGCTATCCTCACGTTTTTCCTTCTTCCCCTTCTGTAGCAGGGAAAAATAGGGAAAAAATAGATTAGCAAATAGCAAAATAGCAGAAAAATAAGGAATCACCAGATATTTTTTTCTGTATGGAAAATTACTTGGTATTTTTACTTGAATTCTTTCAAAGAACTTGATTACTTTTTTTTTTTTTTGGTGATATTTTGAAAATGCCTGTGAATTTTACTTAATCTTTTGACTACACAGAGTGTTAGTATATAAGGAGATACAAACTTTAAAAACATGATAGTAGGATAGTATATCCGGCTCCAGAGATTTGACAGACTAGTTCACATAAAACTTTCACTGCTAACTTACAATGTAGAGTAAGTGTTATTTTAACAACTTATAGATACAAGCCCTTGCAAGGATGAAGGCATCTGGCCCAAGATTCTGCATACACCTTTAAAAGTAAGGGATTTACCCACAATTAATAGTTTTACTGAAGGTACTATATTGCTCACTTGAATAAAAATCCCTGCATAAGTGTTGACTTATCTAAAATAAGTAGGTGCCGATCATAGAAAAGGAGCTTTGAAAAGCCCTGTTCTGGCAGACTTCTTTGTGATTTAATATGTATGTTAAGGTTGTGTCTAGAATCAAAACATTTTCTGTCTTAAGGATACAGTGATTGACAGCAACAACCAAGGGAGTGGGAAACAGGGAAGCTGACTCACAAAATTACAATCCTGTGCAGAGAACTGGAGGATGCGTTGGGCTGCCTGTACTTGATTCTAATTGCCTGCCATCCGAGGAGGTAGTAAGGTTTTGTGGGAGGATAAATGGAGGTCTGTTAGATACGTGACTGGTGTGGTGGTTGCGTAAAATGTTATGAAAAATTGAAATTAGCATAATTATGGGAACTGAAAACACGGAACTAAAACAAGTAAATGGCGGTGTGCTGAGAAGGAGGGAGAGAGATCTCGTAGGAAAGGATCAGACAATGAAAAGGCAGAGGAGAACAGAAAAAAAATATAGAACTAATAGATTAAATTACACACTGCTGATAGCAGACCTGTCCATCCATGAACAGAAGAAACCATCCTCCCAAGTGCGCTGGAGTGGTGGCTTGTGTGGTGAACAGGAAGGTGGCTCCCAACTCCCTCCGGTCTTGCGTGCCACTGGTGGTGCCGCGGAGAGCCAGGGGACACGTTTCCCGCTATACTGCCTCTCCACGCAAGATGTCAGTACCGCGCTGGCAGCCACTGGCGGGTCTGACCGGAATGGGGCTTCAACGGAGAGAACGCTGCTTGATCCCTCTCTCACTGGTTATTTTGAGAGAATGTAATTTTTGCTCAAAGCACGTTACGAAAGATATTATCCACCTCATCACCGAGCCCCTCGCAGACAAGCAAACCATTCTGGTCTGCCCAAATTTCTTCTTTTCTTGAGCAGGAATGTATTTCAAGAGTGCAGTAGACCTCTATATTGCAGGGGTCTGGTCTCCATGAAGGGGTTAACATGATGGGGCACCAGATGTCACTAATATAAGAATAGAGAACAGGAGGAGAAACTGTGGCTGACTGTTAGGGAAGTGGAGCTGGTTTCTAAAGAAAGGATTCAGGATTTAGGAAGTAGCAGAGAGAACGGAGGATAGTTTTGTTTAGAGCATAGAAGAGCTTGTGTGTCTTATGCACACAGAGGGGAGGCAGGTTTGAGATACACCTGTCTGCAGACACTGGGGAGGAGCCTGTCTGCGACCAGGGCTGCAGCTCTTGCCTTTCCTTGCTGATAGCTGCTTGCTCCTCCGTACACATGCTGAACAGTGTGATTTGACTGATACTGTGAATGGTTGTGGCACCACGCTGGGGGGCATTGCCTGCCCTGTTCCACTTCCCATGCCCCCAGCCACATTGCTGCTCTGCATTTGAGTGGCCGTCACAGGAAATCAAAAACACCTCTAAAGAGCCACAATCAAATCCAGAACTAGTGTCCCACTCAGCTGATTCATACCTGCCTTACCCCTCCACCATTGTCTTGCTACCACTGTGTTTCGGATACATAACGAAAAACAGGAGCTGTGTGAAGCAGTGCTCCTAAGCCTGCTTTGGTAGAGTGCCTTACATCATTCACTGGAAACTGTTCTCCCATGGATTATAGCACTGTAAAACTGGGCTTGGGCATAGGTTCTTGCTCAAGTACTACTCCAGGCTGTGACCTCTTGACCACTGATGTGTGAGGCCATGATCACTGAATATCACTGAATATCACTGAAATTTTTGGAGTTGGAAGGGACCATAGAGATCATCTAGTCCAACTCCCCTGCCAAAGCAGGACCACCCAGAGCATGTCAGAGCATGCCTCTCAGGACTGCATCCAGTCGGGTCTTGAAAATCTCCAGAGAAGGGGACTCCACAACCTCCCTGGGCAGCCTGCTCCAGGGCCCTGTC
>BJBW01007228.1:0-93908 GCA_004320125.1 Scolopax mira
TTTGGGTCACCTCTCCTGTCCCTTCCTCCCCACAGGTGTGACTACTCTATGCTTTTCTGTTTCCGACCCTCTAAGGGGCAAAATATCAAAAATTAGCTGACCTTGGTTGTTATAGCAATAAGTATAAGCAAGGGCCTCTTTGCATACCATCCCTTGGCACTTAGCACAAACATTGGCCTTATCATCCTGAGAACGAGCAGTTTTATCCACAATGTGCCATTAATTTCATAGAGTTAGAGGCCTAACTAAAATGTAAAATTACAGAACATAAAACTGGTTCAGTTTTACCTCAATCTGGGACGTTCTACCCCTTATTCCATACCATTTGCATCATGCTTAGATCACAGATTCATCCAGAGTAGTCGGATGTTTCATTGTATCTTTCTTATCCATAATTAACATTTCCCTTATTAAAGTGAAATGGTTCTAGTTTTTTATAAACTTTTTTTAAAACTGTAAATTATAGTTTTACTAAAAACTATAATTTAAAAGAATCTTCTGGCTTGCCCTGTTTTCGTGTGTATGTACTCACCACCCATCAGTGGGACAGCTGGATATAGGTATTGATTCTTTATCTGTCTGAATCTTACCTGCTGCCTTCCACGTTACGTACATTTTAACACCATCCTAGCTCACGGCGTGCTTCTCCCATGCTTGCCTCTACAGAGCTGAAAAAGGGCTGCTGAGGATTTTTACTTATAATGAAATATTTAAATTGTCCCCACTCTCCTCCGTGTATTTCTGTGGAGCAGTATGTGAAAGACGCAGAAAATGTACCTTCAGCATGAGTACTTTAGGTAATCCAAATTTCGTGAATCAGCCTTGAGGGAACCATGACTGCTGATGCAATTTAACTTAATGTTAAAAGTAATGTAAAGATAGGTCTACTGTAAAAATTTGCCAGCATGGCTCTGTCTGTCAGAGATCTGATGAGTTATCTCCGACCAACGCAGAGCTGCTGGCAAAAGTTAAATTCAGATGTAGTTAAAGACGACAGGTAAAGAACAGAGATTGCCTTTCTCTGGTAAGACTTTACATCCCCCAGGAGAACTAGAATAACTATTTATAAAATAATAATTCTGCTGATAAATGTTAGCTCCATAAGAAGGGTGGCAGTTCTCCCACCTAGCAGTTGATGTGTAAAAATTGCAGTCAAATTCTCAGACACTTTCCCAAGATCCTCTTAGAGTCGACAGGAAGAAATAGGCACCATCAGGTAATAACTGGATACGTTTCAGGGATATTTGGGATGGTTGACTAACGATTAAAACTTTAGCCTTACATGAGAAGGAATTAATCTTGCTAACATTTTGCTAGTAGTGGATTTCAGGATTGAAGTATTGATAATTAGTTACAAGTGTAGACGAGGCCTAATTTGAGACTAAAGCACAAGTGACATTTTTGTTGTCATACGTCATCACAATGTTATCATTTTTGTACTTTGAGGATTTTATTATGAAGATTGAAACAAGCCATGTGAATACCTTCCATCATGGGTATAGTGCTTTAAATTCCTTCACTTACTAAGAATTTTTGCAAACACTTCATCATCAAGTCAGCTTATTGTAGCCTAGATTTCCACAGGATGCTGGAAGGAATTTTTCTTTTCCTGTGTTTTTGCAAATAAAACTAGTTTGTGTTGCCTTATTTGCATTGTAAAAGTGTTCTGCCTCAACTCTTCTTTACTAGAGATTTAAGTAAGATGATAAAGTCAATCTTGTGATTGGGCAGATTCTGTTGAACACTGAATGCAAAACCAGTAATTGTTTGTTACTTTTCATACTGTGATCAGGTAGTGGTTGTTTCCTTATCTGATTCAAAATTAAGTAAGATAATGAAAGATGTATGTTGAAGATAAATAAACAAAAATCAGATGTCCTGTAAAGATATTAAGTACAACTTGGATTTATTTTGTTTTAAGTACATCTTAGTGATTTTTCATGACAGATAGCTTGAACTGAAGACTTTGGATAATTTCATTAAAAGAAATAGCCGAAGTTCAGTTCAGTTTAAACACTGCATTTGCTGAACTAAAATGTACTTGGAGTTGTTTATGCTTAATATCTTAACAGCTTGGGTTCGATGATCTCAAAGGTCCTTTCCAATCATGAAGATTCTGTGATCTACTATGAAGCCTATTTGAACTTTTATCAAAAATCCCAGAAGTTGCTCTCATTAGCCTGTTGGTTCACTTAGATTTTTCAACTGCTGCCCTGAAAGTTCACACAAAACCCCATATTACAAGAAATCCAATGCTACCTCTTGAAGATTTAGAAATGTCTAAAGTGGATTCTACATACCTATTCAAATTCCACATACCTATTGAAATAAATGGAAAATAAGGAACTTTCAAAGTATTATCAAAGTGTGTTTAAAATTGTCATCAGCTTAATACAGAATTCTGTCAACTAGTTTTATTTTAAGGGTCTGGTAAATTAAGTAAGCATATTTTGTTAGTATTTTTTCAAAGTTATTTGATGCTGTATTTTAGCAACTGTGTAGATACAGAGTTTAGTTATTACCTGCCATCAGTAATGACAGTGCTTAATGTTTAGCCTCTCCATGCTGTGATCCCTTCTGACTTTGTAGAGCTATGGATATAACATCATTGAAAATCCAAGTACTTACATAGATGACTGCAATTAATGTTAAAGGGAATTGGAGATTTATACGTGCCACTGCCATTATCACTAATGGAAATTTCACATGTAAATTGCCATGCATGGAAATAATATGCTTCTTAGCACACTTTATCTAAAAGTCATCTGTGCAAGCAGTCAATTTAAATCATAAATTCAGTCCTCTTACATCATGGCAAATATTTCTTTTTTGAAAATCAGATTACCAATTTTAATGTTAAGAATTGTCTTTATACTATTTGAATTATTGAAAATTAAAGGCTAGTGCATGCCTGACTGTGACATGCAGATTCCATTGATTTATCAAGATTGTAGGCAAATGCAACTTTAAACACAGCATTGAAAAGTTACAACTCTACCACAGCTTGTTTGGTGTACTGGCTCACAGCAATCTGGTTTCCATTGAGGTGTGGGCTTCAAGAATGGCTGAACTTCAAAAGGTAACCCCTTAGCACCAAAATGAGCCCTTGAAGTGGTATATGTCTAGGCCATCTCTGAAAGCTCTTCACGAGGAAAAAAGTCATACCCATTGAGTTGATGGTACAAGGTGGTAAGATCTTACCGAGGAATATAATTCTCTTTTTTCTGAAAGTAATGTAGGCAATAATGGTAAAGAAATCAATGCTCTCTATTGTCTAGGGAAAATGCAAATATCCTCACAGCTGTGAAGAGCATGCCATCACATGATGACAGGAATAAAAGCTGGATCACCTAACTCTCACCATATGGAAGTGCAGGTCACCTGATGTAGGCTACTGCTCTGTCACAGCTGCTTTGACAAGATAAAAAAAAGATATTAGTTCATGTGCACAGTGCAAAAAGTCATCCGAGATACAGATGTTGTGGTTTGGCATGGCAATGTAAAAGAAGAGAGAAATAGAGTTTAAGGGATCGAGTCCAGGTCTGCCAAATTGCAGTGCAGGGACAGCTGAAGTGATCAGAAAACAAACGAAGCCAACAGGGCATACAGAGCTGTGTTAACTTACTTGCATTGGTAAACTTGAGACTTAAATTAACATGGCTATCAAAAATAGTGCAGACATAGCTGCTGAGAAGAAAGAGCTAGGACAATCAACTTGGGAGCCAGGTGTCTGAAAGGTCTTAAAAGGAAGGATGCAATATTAATGAAAGGTCCTGGTTTGCAGTCCTCCTCCCAGAACCTTTGCAGCGTTTTATGCAATGCTGACTTACCCCCAGAAACAGCCCTTTTAGACCTGACTGGAATTCAGGATCCTGCAGGACAAATGCCCTGCTGGCTATAAGATATACCTGCCTTTTTGCTTCCACTCTGCACAGCGAAAGCCCTGCACGGAGGCAGCGCGTAGCCTAGATCAGTGCAACCGTCTGGGGGTTGGAACAGCAGGCTAAGTTTCCTAACTGACATCGCCTTGAGGTTATTGTATTAAAAAAGGATAGTATTTAATGTGATCCTGTGATCGGTTCCCTCTGTCTCAAAGGTAGATGTAGAAATCAAAGCTGAGAGGCAGCAAGGTTTTGTTGTGAGTTTCAGCAGCAATACTGTTGCAGCGCAGGGATAATTGTACTGAAACAGAAGGGACCATGCCACGTAGTATTCTGTGTCTTAGACACACGAGTCTTCATGTTCATTGTTATCCAGTATTAGAAAACATTTTCCACTGGTTAAAATTTATGCAATATAAGGATCTGTAATCTTATAATGAAAGGGTATTTTATGTTGTGTGTTGTTTTTTTTTTTTAATTTTATTAAAGTTCTTCACACCAATCAAACTTTCCTAGATCCTAGACAACTTTCTAGTTTTTTTTTTTTTTAAGTACAAAGGCTCTAAATAGCAAAGATGATCTATTTTTGTTATGCATGCGCTTCTAGACTTTATGACAAATATCCTTACTCCTATACCTACATCACATAAACCACAATTTTCTTCGTAATACACTTCCTATGACAAAAAGAGCTATTGCATCCACATCCCCAATACCATTTTAGCCCACAAACTAATTCCTGTCATATTTGACGGAAGTAGAAATTTCAAAGATATTAAAGGTCCCACAGGTTCCATACACTAAGAGCTTCAGGGAGTGGCTTCAACCTAAAAATCAGCTTATATCTGGACCTCAGAAAATCCATCCAGGAAAAGAGCCACAAACATGCTGCAAAATGACTTAAAATTAATAATAATAATTCTGTCAAAGCATATGTACCTATGGAAAAGCCATCAGATACTTTATTAATTACAGGGTCCGTGTAGGAAGTTGTTTAAATTTCAGTGGTATTACCTCTGCAGTACTGACTACTTACTCATGTTATACCATGAGAAAGAAGAGCACAGTTAATCTTTTCGACATTTGTATGTTGTTCTTGTACAATTCTGTTATTTCCCCGCTTCTCTGGAGTTCCTCTAGCTTCTGATTCCCCCTTGCACTTTCTTCACAGCACTATAGTTTTTGAAAGCATTTATGAGCTGCTTCTTAGCATATTTAAACAGCCTTACAATTCTGCATAGCAAAAACTGTACGACCATATGTAATTATTTTTACAGGTGTTTTTTTTTCCTTTCTTTGTCTCTAAGTGTCATAGTAAGCATTTCAAAATTTTTTTTCTGACCAGGATTCTTATTTTACATTTGAGTGCTTTTAGTGACTCATTTCTCTTATGATGCTGCAACAGTGAGGCATTTTTTGTGATTTGGCATTTTTTTTCTCTGTTGTTTCATTGGGAATTTCATAGACCGTAACGTCCTTTGATTTCATTATATAGTAGCACATATCACTTTAAAATGTAAACCATTACAAGTGTCTAAATCACAGAACAATAGGTTGTTGGAAGGGACCTCTGGAGATCATCTAGTCCAACCCCCCTGCCAGAGCAGGTTCATCTAGAGCAGGTTACACAGGAATGTGTCCAGGCAGGTTTTGAATGTGTCCAGAGAAGGAGACTCCACCATCCCTCTAGGCAGCCTGTTCCAGGGCTCTGCCACCCTCAAAGTAAAGAAGTTCCTCCTCATATTTAGGTGGAACTTCCTATGTTCACGCTTGTTCCCATTACTTCTTGTCCTGTCACTGGGTACCACTGAGAAAATACTGGCCTCGTACTCTTGACACCCAACTTTTAAGGTTTTATAGCCATTGATCAGATCTCCCCTCAGTCTACTCTTCTCAAGACTAAAAAGACCCAAGTCGCTCAGCCTTTCCTCGTACGAGAAATAGATGTTCTGGTCCCCTAATCATCTCTCTTACGAGGAAAGGCTGAGGGACTTGAGTGAACTAAATGTTCATTTAATTTCCGAGGATAAAAAGGGAGTAATATTAGGATATTAAGAACAAAGTAAGGATTTAGGATATTAAGAACAAACACATTTTCAGTGTTCTAGTGTATAGTGTAAACAAAACCTGATGCGTTTTCATGTGCTAAGTGCTCTAGGTAAAACTTAACAGAGACAGTAGGTTTTCCTTAATCCATTAAGCACATTTATGAAGACATTATCTTTTATCTACACTGAATGTGTTACCTAACGAGCTCAAGTCAGACCTCTTAGGTTTAAATAATTCCATAATGGAGGTTCAGACCTAACAATACCTTTTTCCTTCCTGCTTTGTAGGAGTTTGTGCTTTGGATGTTAAAATACTAACACTCTCAGTGTACCAGGATTAGGTGATCTAGTTAATGGCCGCATACCTGCCATTCTAGTACCTGCCATGTACCAGTAAAACATTCTGCTCAAGTAATTCTGTTTACTAATAATATAAATATCATATTTGCTTGATTTACATGATGCAAAATTTTCTGTTTTAACTTTGCTTTCCTTAATTAGAAATTCAGTTGCTTTTTGATATTATATTTTACATAACTCATATTAGTATGGACTTTTTGACATGTCTCACTCATAAAACATCTAGATAATGCCACACTCTTAGTAAAGTTCCTTTAAAATTAAATACGCGATTGCAATTTCACTGTTATCTACTCACAAGTCTTAATACTGTGAAGAGCTTCTAGTTTATCTCCATAGCAAAATATATGAAAGGTGCTTTTTCTTCTTCTTCTTTTGTCCTAATTAGTTTTTCTGTCTTTCTACTTATCAAAACATATGAAGAAATTGCATCTTTCTACACAGATTTGTTTTTGCCTAGTGAAACAATTTAGTTAGGCAAATGGTATCTTCAAAGATACTTATCGTCACCTGATAGTTTCAACTTCTTAATTTATTCCAAGGTTTTTATATGCAATCTTCCTGGATGCTTTATGATGAAGCTATGGGATATTTGAAGGTGATGATACTGTATTAAATTACTACTTAAAAGTTATGGAGATATGTTTTTAGTATAAATCTAACCATTCTTCTAGTCTCATCCATTGAAGATACAGTGAAAGAACATAAACCTGATATGATGATGATGAAAACAAGAAATAAGAAATCGTAAAATGCCGTAAATTGCATTCTTAAATCTCTTCTATTGTCAAAACCTGAGCGATTAACTAGAAAAATAACTTTGTTAACTCAATTTCCTTCTCAGCAAAAAGATCTATATATCAGTTTTTGAGTTAGTTTGTTTTACACTGTTCTGAATCTTTCTTCCTGTCAATTGTATCAAAGGTTATGTTGAAAATTAAAGAAGTTGATTTTTATCTCTTTTTTTCTGGGAAAGATATTCTTTAGCATGTCCTGTGCCTTTCCGTAGTAATGTGCTTTTATTTTGGCAGCAAAACTTCTCTTCAAGTGTAGAAGAGAATAGATGACTGAATACAATAAAAACCTTTCAATAAGGGAAGCCATTTGGAATTTTGGAGATCCAACGTGTCTCTTGCCCAATGGACTTAGCTTTTATTGAGGACAGTCATAAATAACTTTAAAATATTCCAGTGTGATAGGATGGAGCTGCAGATTAGGTCATTATGGAATTATAGTTCCCTTGCTTAATGATTTTACAAAATTGCCTGGCAATCCAACAAAGAGAAGGAGCACAACGTGGTGAATGCAGGCTAATTAAACCAATAATTGCTTCTTGTTGTGTTCCCAGATAATGTGCCCCTGATAATTTTAAATGAAGTCTTGAAGCTGACTTCTTGAATGAAACGCTGTGCTAGTTAAGGCTTCACTAACTCTCTGTGTGCTCAGAAACTGGCCTACTTCTCAAGGTCCCCTGCATTGCTCAAATATTGCCGTGCCATGCGAAGAGCACGGGAATAGCTTTCCTCTATGTCAGGTAATGGGGCCCTGAATTTCTGTGTTTTCCCTCTTTGCAATATTGTGACTAGATTGTCTGATTTCCCTGAACAATTCTGAAATTAGAGGCTTCAAAATTCAGCTTCACTTTTTTTTTTTTTTTAAAAAAAAACTTAGGAAAAGATGCAAACTTCCACGTATCTCAGGAATGCTACTGTAAATCTAGAGTAACTCCATTGAGATTTATGAAGATTTTTTTGAGTTATATCTGTGTCAAATACAAGTATGTGACTGTTGACTGGCAGCTATGTTTAGAACTTGGGAAATATTTCATGAAGTCCCCAAGAATTTCAAGGTGATCTTCTAGGAGACATGAGGAATAATTTGGAAACTTTTAATGTTGAATTTAGAGGAAGAGTCTTTATTTAGAGGAAGAATCTTTATCAGTTAATCAGGTGAAAGGATTTCTTCAGATAAATTGTTAAGTTTGAAATCTCCTACATATATATATACTCATTATGCTATCTCACCTCTGCAAATAAATACATATGGATTGCATATGTTAAATGTTTTCGGATGTATGATTGCATTTTAAGTATTACCCAAAAACTATTTCTTTAGGAAACTCAGCATACAAAATAAAAACATAGGTGTAATTTTTCAAAATTTAGTTTCTAGTACTGAGGACCTATTTAAAATCACAGCTTCTGGATTTATAAATCAGTTGTCAGTCATTGCTGGTATCTATCATATCACACAATGCATACGTGATGTGTCCTCTGCAATCTGCTGTAATAGCCGAAAAAACCAAAATCAGGGCCTGTTAGATCACACGAGCTAAAATTCCCATTGCTATTCACAAAATAGTGGAAGTCAAATCTGGCAGCAGAACTTGCCAATAGTCACTTTCGTATTAATTCTTATAGTAAATGGTCGTGACTGAAATTTGTAACTACACACTTAACAAAATGCCTCCCAGAACTTGTAGTGTTGTAAATTGGTAAGTATACACTTAGGAATCGTGAAACTGCATTTTTTGTTGGCTTTTTAATGAGAGATAGGTCCAATGTATCTCAGTTGTCAGCAACTGGGCAATGAAAAGCAATATTGCTAGTGAAGGTTTTATTTCTATTTGCTGTGTGTCTTGTTAAGCTTTACAGATATAAAACCATCTGTTTAAAAAGCTGTAAAAAATCGACTGCCAATACACATAAAAGCTAAGTGCAACAAAATAGTCTTAATATCTACTGGCTGATAATTCAGTGCAAAAATGCCTGAAGATGGGAGGGATGGATGGAGAGGAAGAAAATTAGTTATGCAGTGACAAACCGTAATTTCCAAGTAAATGACTGTGCTATTTATGACTGAGAGTAATCACTTCCTTTTTCTGGAGTGAATATTTATTTGCACTCTGATAATATCTTATCAAAATTGTCTTGAAATAGCTTTAAATATTACATTCAAGTATACTTTTTAGCTTCATTGGACTACGCATCACCTAAATATAATGCAAGCCAGGCATAATTTAAACTGATAATATAAATATTGTAAGGAGGTACATGTAAGTGCAATAATGTTACTCATATGAGGACACTGAAAAGCTCAGGGTTATGATGGGTGAACCATCAAGTAACTGACCATTACCATCATCTCAGAAACAAGCTGAAAAAGTTATCTAATATCAGCAATTTGTCAATAAAAAGGTTTTTCTATTGTATTTGTCCCCAATATGTTTAGAAGTAATATTGGCAAAATGAATGAGGTTCTTTGAAGTTATATGCATTACTTTATGTGAATACTTTATTTAAATCTCTCATTGAAAGTTGAAAAATTATTGGAACTGGCTGTCAAATTTTTTATTAGACCTACTTGTGTTTCCAAAAATGAAAAAGAGATAAGCAAGCGTTGCATTACAAATGCAAGACCTTAATTACAAATGTATTTTAATCATGCAAAAAGAATAGAAATAGAATTTCTAAAAAAATAGAATTGTGCATAGTAGTTAACTTTTTCCTGTGCATGTACTGAATAAATATACTATATTCTCTGCAGAGGAAAAGAGGATTTACTAATCAACTGAATTATTTGCAGTGATTGTTGAATTCATAGAATAATCTATAAGCAATAAAGATCCCATTCCTGAGAAAGTACAAATCTAGATTTGGCACCAACATGTAATATATAACTTATTTGTGATTAGGGGAAAATAGGCATCTTGTTAATTCATAAATATTATTGTATATTATTTTGCATACAATATTCTCTGTCAAGACATATGTTGTGTATAATTAAAATACTGTGAACACTTGTATACAAAATTGTGTGACAAAATAGAGACACTTTTTATCAGTAAAATCAATAATTGATCAATAATTGTTAAATAGGCGTTTATTTGCTGTCCTCAAGCATCATAGTTCCATTGTTGTTGGTTAAAAGGACAACGTTCTAACTAAGAGAGAAACAAGAGAAGCAGTAAAATAAAAGAAGGGAAATCATGGTACAAAAAACTGTCAATGCAAAAGAATAATTGTCAAACATAGACCGAATAAGGGGGAAAATTTTAATTTTTATTAATACTTGTGATTAAAAGAGTTTACAGTTAAGAAGAGATATCCAATAAAGCCTGTATTTTCAATGCAGTATGTGATCTGTGAGGGAGAATATAACAGCAAAAATCATGTATAAAAAGTGGCAGGAAATGAAAACATACCTGCATGCAGCTCTGAGATATAATTTAAATAGAGTATTGTATCTACTTGTGTCCATACATCATGAAGAAACAGAGATTTTCAGATGAAAAGAGCTACATGAATGATTCGGTCTGGGAAATATGTTATGTACTAAAAAGATCGATCTATTTCATTCTTCTGAGAGAAAATGAAGTGATTTGACAGCCCATAACTACCTTTCTCAGACTTCTGACAATAGCTTTCTTATTATTCAAATAGAAAAGACAGAAGGAGATCTGGAGTCAGACTAAAAATAAAGTGACAAAAGTCGAGCTAATTAAACATTAAACATTTGGACGCTTATTTATTGGCAACAGGATTTGAAGATGTATGTGGGTCTTTATGGATACAGACCTTAATTATGTGTTTAATTTTAACTTCCAGGGCTATTGTTTGTAAATACATAGGCTTAAAATGTTTAACAGTGGGTTTAATACCTTCAAAGTATGACTTAGTGATTTTTTTACTCATTCAACTTATGTAGTATTTTAAAAAATTACACTCTTAAAATCAGTAGTGGCACATGCTTGCTTTTTAGCAAGGCTTTAATATTTGTTTGTATTTATTTTTTTAATGGCTAAGTAACAGATGGTTAGACTTAAAGCACCATTCCCCTGGGTAGTTAAAATAGGCAAAGATATGAGAAGAAATGAAAGGGAGAAGAGCAAAACAGATGTTGTGAAGCTGCTGCTGATGGTGAAGCATCGGAGGAAAAGCAGATGTCTTCCAGCTTCACCAATCAGTCCTGCAAGGGTGTTGACCGCTTGCGAGAGATTATATGATGGCATTTGTTTCTCTGAACATGGATGAAATATTTGTCTCAGCTTTGAATGTAAATTGAAAGGAAATAGGCTAACTGGCCCTTTTTCATTCAATCTTGAAACTACATTAAAAAGACTGCCACCTGTACTTCCAAATATTGCTCATACTTAAAAACAAACTTCTTGCACATTTCTGCCAAAAATTATATAAGTAATTATAAAAGTATTTTTAGTATAAAAAATTATAAAAGTATTTTTAGTATTTAGTATAAAAAATTATAAAAGTATTTTTAACCCTATCATAATCAATAAACAGCACATGTTAGCAAACACATATGACTTTTTTACATTACTCAGTGAGTGAGAATATCTGATAGACTGACACTTAACACAGCTTAATGTGTTGGCTCCTATTAATTCATACTTAGGGTATGACTGTATGTTTAGGATTGGATAGATTCTTATTTATATCGCTTACTTTCTGCCTAAGAATTAATATGACTGAATTTTCTTGATTCCAGACACTAGAATCAATTCTGAAGCCTCTCTAAGACTGCAGTTTAAAGCAGATTTGAAGTTGTCCTAAACTGTGTCAGATCTGGGCCTCCAGCTGATACCTGTCTGTCAGCCATGTTTATTTACATTTAATTTTCATGTTTTCATTGTTTATAATAAAGCAGACTTTCTGTAAGGTCTGTTGCAGTTTGTGTGATTCAAAGGTGAATATATTTTAAAATAATAAAAGAATAAATCTTTTTTAGGTAATTGCTTTGTACAACTTTTGGTAGAATGTTAGAAATGTTAGTAGGCTAAGGCAGGTGTATTTTCCATTAAGACCTGTTAATATTTTCTCCATTATGTATTCTGGAAAAATTCTGAACCACCTATGCTTTTCTCTCAACATCCATTCATAAGTATTTTTTCTAATTGCTGAGGAACTGCTATCTATTTTATGCAGCTCTTGAATAGTGAACAGTCACTTTCCTTGGTGATATCGTTTTGTTAGGAAAGATTTAGCTCAGGCTGAACATGACCCATTAGGTTATATCATTTTCTGACATCCTCTAAATGTCAAATTTAGGACATGTTATAATGCTTTGTCATTTGGTCATACACTATGCACGCAGAACAAAACTATAGTAAATTTTTAATGACTTCTCTTAACTGCCATCGAAGATAAGTTCTGAGGTCTGGCCATTCCTGTTCCATGGATCTGCAGTTAAAGCAGCCACTGCAGCAGTGTTTCAGTTTTCAAATCAATTAGCTCCAAGGATCTAATGTTCCTTTCTGTATTGAACAAGATCTTAAAGGTAAACAGTAGATGCTTTTGAGGAGCATTTCATCCTGCTTTAATTAGTAACATATTCCAGGATAAATTTACATCAATTTACAATTGCAATTATGAATTACAAATTTACAATTACCTCCACAATATTACAAAACAAAAAGGACCTCAGAAAACACTCAAGCTTTTAGGAGGAGGAGATATAATCTTTGCAGTTTGTTTACTAGATTATTGTACTGGCTTCCTTTGTGCCACACGATTCAAGTCTAAAGATGTTTTGTTGGTGGTTATTGAATCAATAAAAAATGAATAGATTCAGCTTTCCTCTAAAGTGTTTGCACTTTGAGATGCCATCAAAAATGTTGTCCACAACAAAAAAACCTGTGCCATGAGAGCATCTTTTCCTTACTTCTAGATACATTGGATTTGGATGTGCTTTATGATCTCTGTGAATTCTATTTGCAAGGAGGATCGTTTGGTGTTTTTTTTCTAGACAATACCACTATCATATTGAGGTTTCAGGAGAGGAAAAAGGATTGTTTTTGTAGTCCTACACTGCAATATAGTACTCTACAGTTGTAGTTTTACCATGGAATTTTATTTATTGTTTTGATTGTTTTGTTAATTGTTGCACTTGAATTACTTAAGAGTGGAATAACCCTATGTTTCCATATAGGCTGGGACCAGGCTGCCTGACTACAGGTTGCTGAAAAGGATCTGGGGAATGGATACTACATTGGAGATGAGCTAATAGTAAGTTCTTACTGCAATTAGGCATGCTGAGGCACCTACAATTAGAAGATTCATGACCAGGTGACCATAAACAATTATTTCATCTTCCTACTCAGTACTGCTGCTTAGGTCGGACCTGAAATACTTAGGCCCAGTTCAGGAAGCACATCAAGAATTTGTGCAGGGTCCATTAGAAAGCTGCACCTCCTATGAAGGAAGAGGCAGCAAGAATATTTCGTTCCGTTCACTCAGGGGATAGTGAGGCACAGGAGGGGATTTCCCAGAGGAGTCGGGGTAAATCGTTCCCTGAAGATTTTAATGACTTGGCTGGACAAGGCTGCTCTTGATCAAAGCACAAGCTTTCGTTCCAACCCACATTTTTATATTCAACAAATTATATGCATCTAGTATTGTAATTTCTGTCAGGGTGCTTAATAAATCCTTGTCTTTCAGAAATAAAAACAAGTCAGTTATTGATTTTTAGAATATGAAAGCTTGTTCATTTTTATATCCATGAGTCCAAAAATAAATACAATTTGTCTGTGAACTTTTAGGACTGTAGAATGTAATGCCATAAAAAATCCAAAGCCTTTTATTCTGGCAAGAAACTGATCTTCTAAGATTCTGACAGCTAAATTTTTTCCATTTCTACAGAGTAAAATCTTGTGCCAAAACATGATGTTCTCTGGAGAAGGACAAGCATATACTTAGCTTTGTACTTATTATACAATAAAGAAAGGTAAGTGGAAAATAGTTCCAATTTTAAAAATTATTTTCAGTTTTTATAACTTGGGTAACTGCTTCTTATATAGACTATTATTTTTGAAAACCTTGTATGTCATCTCTAAGAAAAATGCTATAGAAAGTGCTAAGATGTGATTACCTCTCTGCTTATCCCAACCCCTCCAAGAAAAAGCTTTTGAATACTTAAATTTCTTTTTTTTTCATGGTGTCAGTATCAAAACTTATGTTCCATCCTATGACTTTTTAGTGTGCAAAGTGCTGATACTGTTTCAACTGTAGGGACATCGAAAGGTAGATGACTCAACATTTAATAAAGATGCACCTTCATGCTCAGACAAAATTTTACAAGTGTATTATTTGAAAATTATTCAAATTACTTTCCATCTTTCTGATCCATTTTTCTCCCCAAATGACCAATTACAACATATTATTATTATTGAGCAGTAAACGCATCCCTTGTAATTCATCTCTTTCTCTGGTTTGCAGAAGCAGAGAGGCTGTAAATTTGACATTTGCTCACAGTTGCTGTGTCAGCTCTGTTACGCTGATGTCATAAATAGATTTAATTAGCAGAAATCAAAGGTAGTACAAAAAGGAAAAGTTCCTCTTGATTTATAGTTAGCAGAAAAAAGAATATAATCCCCACAGCAGATAAGAAAAATGATCAAGCTAAGAGTCCCACGCAGAGTAGCAATTTTGTGATAGTCTCTTGCTGTAACTTTGTATATGAGCACAGAGAAAAGAGGAGAACAGTAATCCTTTTCCTTCGTGCTGTTGTTGACACTTTGGCACTATTTGGCTCAGGTCCTATTAAGAGACTAAATATTTCTAATAGCAAAAGGGAAGTGGAAAAACACATACGATGAATCCTAAAACAGCTTATGGACTCCAGATTCACCTGTCATGCATGCTTTCCTATGTCCAGTTAACTAAAGTTAAGGCAACTTGCATTCAGGTTCCTGACAACAGATTTAGGAGGCAATACTAAGGCTTTTATGTGGACAGAAATGAATGTTCGTATAGTCTGAATAGGTTTGATATAGGCAGGACAATTCAGGGCAGCAATGTGGTTCTCAACAAGGAGTCTGATTTTCAGCTACAGCTGAGGACAAGCACGGGCTATACTTGGCTCCTACCTCTTCTTAACTTCTCAGTTTAGATGTGAACTCTTAGTGACTTCAGTCTACTTTTCTCTATTCTTGTGGGCAAGAATAGAGATGTTTTCACAGTGAGGTCACTAGCATTTCTCTAGAGGCCCCCATCATCACCCTCCTTTCTTATTTCCTGCTGTATCCCTGCACAGAGGTTTTCCCTTCAAAAATAACGTTTTCCTACAAACTGCCCCTTTAAAGTTGCTCAGTGTTAATACAGTTATAATAATTTTATTTTCATGTTTTATAAGATGATAGATGCATACTGACAATTTCTCATGCAGCACGTGTAGGTTTTTTTACGAAGAACTTTTGTAGCAACTTTCTCTACAACAGTCCTAATACCTTACACTGCGCTACATAACTCTTTCTCGTGTATAAAACAGTTTTGCATGCATCTAATATTAGGGCCACAAAGATGATCAGAGGGCTGGAGCACCTCTCCTATGAAGACAGGCTGAGTTACTTGGGGATGCTCAGCCTGGAGAAGAGAAGGGTCCAAGGAGACCTTATAGCAGCCTTCCAGTACCTAAAAGTGGCCTTAAGGAGAGATGGGGAAGGACTCTTGAGAAGGCAGTGGAGCAACAGGACAAGGGGTAATGGTTTTAAGCTGAAAGAGGGGAGATTTAGAATAGATACTAGGAAGAAATTCTTTACAGTGAGGGCGGTGAGACACTGGATCAGGTTGCCCAGAGAAGTTGTGGATGCCCCATCCCTGGAGGTGTTCAAGGCCAGGCTGGATGGGGCTTTGAGCAAGCTGGTCTAGTGGGAGGTGTCCCTGCCCGTGGCAGAGGGGCTGGAACTCGATGATCTTTAAGGTCCCTTCCAACTCTAACCATTTGATGATTCTAATTTATAACTGTATGACTATACTGTGATGATTTTATTTCTAATTTTACATTGGTGGTGTTCTGCTCTCAGGAATTCTTTTTCTGAACTTTATATTTCAGCCAGTTTAGGTGTGACACTGGCGCACGATTTCAGAGCAGTGCTTCTGATCAGGACATGGTAGTGTAGGTGTGCATCATTTCAGGCTGTGCTATTTGAATTAAAGTCTACTATATCAAGTTTTAGTGATCCATTGACCTCTGCAATTGCTACCATCTAACACGAGAACAAAGAGAAACTTCTTGTCAGGAACATATTTACATAATGCCCCAGTGACAAAGGATAGACAGTGAAAGATTGCCTACACTTCAAGTAATCATGAACTGGTTTAGTTTTGTCCTTTCTTTTCTATTATTTTCAATGCAGCAACAAAAGTTAGAATGGCTTTTTTAAGATTTACTTTAGGGAATATGTCCGAAACTGTAAAGAAAATTCTATGTTTGGCATGCTTTTACTCTTCACAAGCTTTATTCTTATGCATTTTTTATTTCTCCTTGTTCTCTGCAAAAGTACTTAAATTCCATACCATCTATTTTTATTCAGTATTCAACCCTACATAGTTAAATCAGCAGCATTGTGTAAACATAGCACACAATCTCTGGTCATTAAAAAAAATACTGATGCCCTATAGATTTATTTTTAATTCCACCTAATTAGAAAAGATATATATAGATATAAACTGAATTCATAGGCAAAGATTCTATTTTCGTATAAGCTAGCAAAGCAAAAATATAATAATAGAACTAATTTTTATGTAATAACTTACATCTGGTTTATTACAAAAATCAGTTTAAAATTATTCACTTCATCAATCATTATTCACTCATTCCTTTTAATAAAATGCATTATGTTACCAATCCTACCCTAAATGGTCATGTTATTGTAATTTGTAAAGGAAAATTTCATATATGCTCCAATAATGAAGGCTTAGGTCCCATTTGCTAAAAAATAAAATGCTGTTGTGTTACAGCCAAGGATTGAGTTTATGGAATTTACCACTTACAAGTTCTACAAAAAAAGACATCTAGTAGTCCTTTGAAGTTTACGTTATTCACAGTGGTTACTTATATAAAGGTTAAAGAAAGATCTCTGCCCTATCATTTTGTCTGTAAAAGTTCAAGCTAAGACTTCATCTGTTTAGTTGATAAATAGGCAACTGCAATGCCAGTCACAAATTCTGGAACAGAAGTATTATACAGGACTGTTCACGCCTCTCTTTTGCCTTCCTAAATTCCTCTCCTAAATTCCTTACATTAAGAAAAGTAAGAAATTTCCTTTTGCTGGAGTATTGCAGCATTTGATTTTATTCTGCGATGTAACATAAGTGGCAAACTTTATCAGGAGGAGAAGAAAAAGGGAAAAAAAAAAAAAAGGAATGACCAGTTTCTCACTATTCAACAGACTAATGGGACACTTTTTGAAGAAGCTGAGAAGTGACTTTATTATAATGTATAAATATTGCATTAGAAACATGAAGATGCAGAAAGGTTCCAAGAATCTCTTTAATCTGCCAGAGACAAACACCACAAAGGCTGTGGCTGGAAGATGATACAAACAATAAAGGAAGCAAGAAATGCAGGAGCAGCCTGCCATCTTATAGGAATCTTCTTCTATGCCATTCTATAGAATTTACAGGATACTGATCAGAGATTGAGTTTGGGGATTAAATGGAATGGCTCTCTACAAATAGGCTTTTACAGGACCTAAGGATTCCTGAAAGCACTGAAATGATAAATTGAATGGATATTTTTGAAAGTTTAAGTCATCAAAATTTTGAGGGAAAATATCACCTTGTTTCTTCCCATTTTTAATTCAAGAGTGCATGTAATTCTGGCAGAAATGTTTGAGTAAAATATGAGGTATTTCTCTCAGTACACAGGCAGAAATTTAAAGGATGTTAGATTAGCTATTCTTTCAGACCTTAAAATAGCTGTACAATGTAGGCTAATTGGAGGAAGTCCAAAGGAGAACAAAACAGATCAGAACTCCAGGTAATGCAACCTACAGAAATTAATTATTTGAGTTATTTAATATAAAGAAAACTGGAGGGGTAGGAGAGGAGTAGGTAATACTTTTAGAGGGAAATGGCATTGGTTTCCAAAATAGTAAGGAACACTTACATTTTTGAAAACTGTTCAGAGCAGACAGAGAATAGCACCATCTCTGTATCCACCATGAAGTAGGCAAGACCTTTCACGTCAAAATTCAGCCTACACACTTAAAAAAAAAAAAGAAATAAAAAAAAACCCTAAACCCTAAATTAAAAGAACCCTAGAATTCCAACTCTCCAAAGATAGGGGCAGTGAAACTTTGGGATTAGTGTGGAGCCTTCACTTTTAGGCAGTCATTACTATGAATGACACAGATGTAGTTTATTCTCCCTTTGGACAGAAGATATAAGGTGTCCTTTGCAGTTCTGAATCCACAAATGTGGGGAAAAGCACTGGCTATTTACACTTACTAGGAAAAGAATTGTGTGTTTATGAGGAAAGAAATACTAAATTATTCCAATGTAACCAGTTAATAATAACAGTTTTCTGGAAACCCTTTGTTTTCTTGACGGTTCTAGTCACAGCCTCTTACTTTCCAAAGCGAAAACAGCTGAGAAGGTAAAAGGCAAAGTTATAATTTTAAGGGAAAAAACATTCAGCTAGTTATCTTTTTCATTAAGTTTCTTTCTTTCTTCATCTTTTACAATGACAATAAAACAATTTTTTATTCAGTTATACCGAGCTTTCCAAGTTTAATGATCCTATTAACTCTCAGATGAAATCCACAATATATTCCTCATTATTAGTTTGCCAAAGTAAATGGAAATAGTACTTTAAAATTTAATGCAGAGTATGCTTAATGATCTACACCATTTTTATTACTGGTTAATCCTCAAATAGTAGCATGTATAACGTATAAAATATCCAGAAGGGAAGCCACCACCACCACCACAAATAACAACAAAAATTCAATAAATCAGAATCCTTGATTTAATAACTAGCAGCTTTGTTTAATTACAGTTGGGTTGAGTTCACTGGGCTGAGAATGCAATTATGTGCTTTGGTGCAACATTAGTAGCTCAGAATAGAAGGCCTTTTTTTTTTTTAATTTTATTTTCTTTCTGTAGCATTTAAGAGAAACCATGATACAATATTTGGCTATTGTCTGTTGTAGTTGGCTTGTCCAGGAAAAGAACCTTTATTTACACATGAACATAGTATTCGGAGGAAGCAGCACAAGGGCATGGATGCATATTTCCTTCACAAAGATTCCTGAACATGGTCTGAATTGTTTGATACATATAGTAAAATTTTTCATCTTTTACATACTATAGAGCATTTTATCATTTATTCTTTATATAGTATTTTGAATTGTCAAAGTGCCTAAGATGTGTGAAAAAGAGCAATTGGTTGCTTTGCACATTGAGAAGGCGAAGCTGTAAGCAGAATCCAAGATGCACATGTTCAGTGGTTGAAGTAGTTACTCATTTTCCAGCAAAGGCTGATCTGGTTATGTCAATATCAGGTTTTACTGAGCACTGATAGACCTCAGATGCTCATCTTGGATGTTCCAAATAGGAAAATACGTCGGCCACATGAGCTGTGTTTTCTCATGGCTGGGCAGTGAGAAGTCATGTTTCTGTGCCACAAATAAGTAATACAGAATCATTCCATTAATACTGGACACGACAGCAATTAAATCTTTTTTACTTATTGTTTCAGGACTATTTTTTGCCTTCTTTTTCAGGGAGAAAAAACAATTTGTGGCATGAATTATTGATTACTTATTTGAATTCTGAAGTCTCAAAATGCAATCTTAAAGTTAATTAAGATGTCATAATATTAGTAGGTTATACATGTGGAGGTTTGCTTATGACTTGGGTCAGTCAAGCATTAGTAAGGTTGATTATTGATGACATTCTCATACAAAAGTTTTTACTTTTGGACTATCAATGTAAGGTTAAAAGTGCATATTTAAAACATATGTAATTAAAGCTTACTTTAATTAAAGTTTATATGTTTTAAAATAAAATCAGGCAAATTAAAATCACTCTGAAAGCATGAACTTCATGTTTCTTAGTTCTACTCTAAACATCCACAAGGTACAGCTGCATTTTAAAAGTTCTGGATTCTTTACTAGGGAGGAAGAATTGAATTTTATGCAGAATATTTTAGTGAAACCTTAGTAATAGTAAACTAAAAAGGGATTGTTAAAGAAGGGAAAAGATAAATTACTTTCTTTGAGTTTGCACGTTAAAAGCCAATTTGAAGGAAGTGTCAAGAAATTGATGTATTGTCTTATATACTGAAATTTTGCAATCATTTAAGTCAAAGCAAATGCTTTTGGTGCCTCTGCTTTTGGTAGGGGGTAGCTATTTTGATTTCCAGCCAAATGTATTGAATTATAATTACACACTGCCTTGGTATAGAAAACGTGCTTGGAATATCATACGTTTAGTGTGGCATCCACATAAGAAAAGGAACTGTGTCATGTTTCTCTTTGAAGAAACTTCATGGCAAATACGACGGCTCTCCTACAAGTGAAAAAACCTGTCTGCTAGCTGTAAGTGTGCATGGCAAATCTATACAACAGTGAATTATTACGTATATTATAAACTTGTATTTTCAGACATAAGCCTCTTTTCTGTATCATGGCAATGGGGCCTAAAATATATAGTATTGTTGCTGGTTTTTGGATGGCAGCAATATCTAGTACATATATGTCTGTAAATCCTAAAGGGCAATGATAACATAAAGTTATGTGGATAATATAAAGGAGGAGGAATAAGTGAGGCAGAGTAATATGAAACTGAAAATTGTCTGGATTCATGGAATTGTCAGAATTGGAAGGGACCTCTAGAGATCATCCAGTCCAACTCCCCAGCCAAAGCAGGGTTGCCCAGAGCACATCACTCAGGACTGCATCCAGGTGGGGCTTGAAGATCTCCAGAGAAGTGGTCTCCCCGACCTCCCTGGGCAGCCTCTTCCAGTGCTCCGTCACCCTCATCCTAAAGAAGTTTTTCCTTATATTTGAGTAGAACTTCCCATGTTCCAGATTGAACCCGTTGCCCCTTGTCCTATCACTGGAAACTACTGAAAAGAGTCCGGCTCCAACATCCGTTAACCCACCCTTTAGATACTTATAAACATAAATAAGGTCTCCCCTCAGCCTTTGCTTGTCCAGGCTAAAAAGTCCCAGCTCCCTGAGCTTTTCCTCATAAGGGAGGTGCTCCAATTCCTTAATCATCTTAATTGCCCTACGCTGGACTGGATTATTTAAGTATTTATTTTCTGGTGACTATGAAAGATTTATAAATGTTTAGAATTTTTTAATCTAGAAATTTAATAATTAGGGGTTGGATTACAGCTATATTACATTTAAAACTACATTCAGCCTTGAGATACACATCTTGATAACTTTTATATGACTTGATACACACTTAATTTTTTTTAAAAGTCCTATGAACTTAAAGTTCTTTGCTCTAAAATTTGATTCACAGAAAAAAACCCCAACAAACCATAGTGTTTTCTCATTGATTTTTCAGTAAGTGCTTTCCTAAGATCTTAATTCATTTTTATTCTATATGTTAGCTTAATTAGCATCTGCTTTCTAGAATTTTTTAAAATATGTTTCAGACTGTCAGTCCCTTTCCTAATAACAGTATGGCCCTACCACTATCTTTTTCTTTGAATGATTTGGACCCTGATCAAAATAATCTGGAGTTCTTTTGGCATTCTGTACCTTACAAGTGTGTTTTTCTTGAATATTAAGTAAGATTATTTAATGGCAACATTGGTGATGATAGGTCAAGGATGTAGGTATGACAGCTGATGTGCTTTATGCAGGCATTATCAGAGAAATTACCTGTTATAAATGGTAGTTTCCAATTTATGATATCTACAAAATACATGGGAAAGTGTTTTAGCAGTTCTCACTTCATCTGGCAGCATGATGAGGTATCATCCTAGCATTAACATCACTGCTTTCCTACAGTATTATCATTCTTGTATCATCTCTACATATCCATTTGTAGAGTATGGATAGTCATTGGTCCAAGTAAATGTTTTAACCCAGAAATGTTTCTGGTTTGAAATATGATCGTCTCATGAGGCCAATTTAAGCTTATTAGACATGGAAAAAAATGGCTCCACCTTTCCAATGTAAGTGGCCATTTTGCCTTTCTAAAATATTTTAATTTTACACAATCTCCATTCTACTTGCAAAATTACTGTATCTTGGCAGAATGCTCTTGTCTATCAGTATGCAGCAAGACAGGAAAGAATGATGAATATAGCTCAGAAATATTTGATTAAATTATCTTCAGTGGAAAATACTGTCTTGTTAAGTTCCCACAGGAAAACTTTTTTTTTAATTAGTTTTGATTAAACTCTGTGAAGAGGGTTTTTCAAGTTATGTGCGGAATTGCCTGTTGAAACTAAATAAGAAATTTAATTCAGAAGAAATCAAAGCCTTGTAGGTTAAATACCTGTCTAAGCCTTCAAAAATCCAATTTCATGTATCTGAAGTAAACTGGCAAAAAGAAATCTAACAGGCTGAAAAGGTGCAATAGTATCTGAGCTATTGTTTATCCTGGTGTCTCAAGGCTTTAGTGCAGAAGAGAAATGCAGTCAATTTTTTGCATCTACAAAGAGGCAAAATACAGAATAATACTGTCTGCATATGAAAAAAAAAAATCAACTCTTTTTAGAAAATGTTTAGAAATATTTGAGCGATGATCAGCTGTAGTTTTTATCATTAATACCTGTTCAGCACCAAAGGCTTTGCTTGTGACTGATAAATTGTTATTTACATGTAGTAGAAAGAAAACTTTATTTGCATATTAAAGAGAACACAGAATCTCTGTGTTTTTAAGTTTGTGTTTTATATTATTTCAAAATTGTAATTTATATTATTTAGTCTACATATTAGTTTATAGCTCTGATTTTCATAAATAAAATTAATATGATAATAAAATGATAGTGACTTAGTTGCGCCAAACCCATTTCAGCTAATCTAATAAAAATGTTATAAACAATTTTATACATATTTTATGCATAATTTATCAACAAAGTCTTAGCCACAATTATGACATTGTAGTGCACAAGAAACAAACACACACAAAAAGTAGAATTACTACTTTCGCACAAGGCCATTTCTTTTTTTAATTTAAACAACAGATTTTTTTTTAATCAGTCGTCATATTATGGTTTCTTTCCTTTTACGTGATGAGTATGCAACTTATTTTTTTTTTAAATGTAAAATAAAAAATAATGATTCCTAAGCTAGAAATTTTCCTTCTTTAAATATGCACCTTAGGGAAGTGTTTACGCACACTGTTAGTCCTTTTGAAGATATTGAAACGTTCCACCTGCATAAGGATATGTTTGTTTGCACAATTAAAGCCCTAGCCTGCAAACACATCATTGAATCTGTACACATGCAAAAAATAACTTTGTTATGTTTATGAAAAACACCAGTGCCAGCAAAAATTAATCTGGAGAATAAATTTTATACTAAGCCTAGTAAAAGCTGCAAATTGATTGCTGGAAGGTCAGCTGTAGCATGTTTATTTGGTAGTGAGAATCAGACCACCTGCCTTTGAGATCATTACCCCACCTGCCTTTGAGATCATTACCCCACCTGCCTTTGAGATCATTACCTGTATTGCAGAAACTTTTAGGTGGATTCACAGGAGCTTCATGTTTTGTATTTTTATTGATGTAGCAACAATATCTAGAAATCTCCAGCACACTTAGGAATATTAAACTATTGAGAGAAAACTGAGGAGACCACACAGTTTGTGCATTGACTTTTTTCACTTTGATGTGTATTTCTATGAAAATGCTTTCAGGTTTTTCCCAGGGTTAACCTTATTGAAGGGTACAGAAACCCTTCACACCAGTTTCTACTAAAATAGATTATTTGACCTCAGAATCACGTGCACAATGTTAATTTTGTGTGTTTGGCTGAGAACACAGCTAAGACATTGGTAAATTAAAGGTTAATCCTTTAGTTGAAGTGCAGAAGTGTTTCCTCACTGCCTGCAGGTGGGAGATGAATATGCTAATTGGGCAAGTCTGACTTTCCAATGATTTGCAGGTGAAAATGTAACTGGTGATAATTAAAGGCTAATTACCTTTAGCTAGAAAGTGGAACCCAGGTGCTCTAAAGCAAAAGAGAAAGATTTTCTTCTGTGCTGGTAAGATCTTCTTGGGGTGGGAAAAGAAGCAGCTGTACTTGATTGTATTCTTTTCTGGTCTTGATTTTTTTGCTATTGGTAAAATAGAGGACAGATACAAAACAGTAAAACATAACGCTTGGTTTTCAGAGTTGGTGGAGTTTTTTGGGGGGTGTATTTTAATTGAATTTTATTATAATTTTTCTCAAGAGGTGACAAAACAGAGTTAGGCAGTGTTTCTGGAATTGTTTTGTCTACTTTCATATAAGCAATATTAGCATCCCAGGTAATATAGCCTGTTATGAATCCTATTTTAAAAACAGCTCCTTCTAAGATATTCATTAAAGAAGTCTTTTTCAAAAGCTTCTATCAATGACAGTTTTCAAAGGCACCCCTAAGAGTGAATCCTCAGATAGATTTAGAGCTTTAGAGCTTCCCACTTTTTTTCCATCTTTCTTTTATGGTAGGATGTGTTAGCTTTTATAGTCAGTCTTCCCTTTGAAGGTTCCTGGGTCCAGAGAAGTTCAGGCTTTTACATCCAGACTCTTTTCCTAGGCAGTCTGGCCACTGTCACAAGCCGTGTTGTGAAGATATTTCTTTGTTCGATTAGGCGCCGTATCGCTTACCCGGGAAGTAAACAACTCTGCAACAGCAGGGGGTGAATCTAATCTTTTGGTGACTGCTTGACATATTTACACTTTGTACCATTCATGCACTATATATTTAAAATCATTTTACAATTTAAAAAAAATCAAATTTCTGCTAATATATAATTAATTACTGGTCAAGTTTACATATCATGATAATTAATAACTTTGAATAGTAGGTGATAAATCTATAAAAGCATTTGCCTAATAAACTTAGTTTTTTCTTGCAAGGTATGGGGGTTGCAGTCACATGGACCACCACAGGTGTCTACAATGAACATTTAGGCTTTGCTATCACTCAGTAGATCTGTACAAATAACTCTGAGTTATTTGTAGTGCCTATATGTCTAATGTTGCTTTTCTTGAACAGGTGTACAGGTGCTGAATTTTTGAAGTACTGGCCAGGTAAGCATCTGAATGACTTTTAACTTATTAACTTATTTAAAATGTGACTTTCTTTGGCTCTGTTATCTTTTTTACTTGGTCTGGTAGATGTGTTCTAGTAGAACACATAGTTCTGGTAGATTACACCAAATCTAGCACCGAGGGTACAAAGAGGGAAAAGACCTTTGGTGCCTGTACTTCAGTTTTAAGCAACAATTCAGAGGGTAATGTATTCCTGTAGGGCAGAAAGCATGAGAACTACTCTAGATTAGGAATATCAACTTTGAACTAGAATATCAAGAGACACCATGATCTCATTCTCCTTGTTAGTATTTTAAAACATAATCCAACAGCAAATTATCCTAGAAAACTGTTTCTCTAATTTTTATTTAAGAACCAGTAATCCCTAAATGTGGCATTTCTTCTAACTCTTGAGATTAGAATTTATTCTGAGAGACTAGAGAGGTGCATGTGTATATGTCTCCTGCGTGTCTTTGTGTATCTGATTGAGCTAAGGGGGCATCGTTCAGAGGTGAAGTTGATTTCCAGCAAGTTTGTCTTCTTGCAGAAATATGGAAACCTTTAGGGGCAATAGTCCAGGACAAACTTTGGCAGCAAAAGCCTGTGCAGACAGGCAGGCCAGCTAGACTTCTCAATTTTGTGTCAAAAATGTCACCAGAATTGATGTGTCCCTTTAAACTTTTTTCTTTTATTCTATTGTGTCAGCATCTTTTGCCAAAAAAAATGTTCTACTAGTACTTTTTTTTTAATTAGATCTAATTGTAATTCTGATTTCCATTAGAAAAAGATTGTATGTTCTTATAGCTGTACTTCTAGAGGAAGAGAATTACAATGAGTCTTTCATTTTTTGGACAAGTATGTAAATAGAATGGTGAAATCCAATACTGCATAATTACATTGATCACTAAGTCTGTGGTTTTATTCCTGTGTGCCTTTGCTGGAATAGGTCACAGAAAGGAGGAATTAAAAATACAATTAAAAACTAGCAACATAAACAATAGCAATAATAGCTTATATATATTTACTTATTAAAGCACTGAAACATTCAGATTCTCTGTATGTCAGGTCAAGTTGGCCTCTCAGGCTGCAAGGAAGAAATCAAATTGTTTTCTTCATATTGAAAGTAACCTACTCTATAAACTACAATTCTGTAATTAGCAGAGCAAATTATGAAGAAGGGTGTTTTGTGAAAATTTAGCACTATGATAATTCTTTGGTAGCTTTAGAACTTCCATGTAAAATTTATCTTGTCCTAAAGTTATTATTTTATTAGTTTGTTCCATCATCCTTTTTCAGACACTTTATTTCTGGAAACACTCATGAGAAGAAAAAGAATACGTGTTTATCTCTCACTAACATTCTGTTTAGTAAATAATGAGTCAAATGCCTATTCATCCAAATTTTCTCAAAGCTGATTTATGTGGGAAGAAGGCATGGTTTGGTAGTGAATTCCCCAAAGTAGGAACTCTCCCACAATGCCTCAATTTCTGTGTGGTGCTTTTGCATCCATTGTAGGCAGGGATGTCTACAAATTATTTTTGATGTTGTTCTTTTCTTCGTAGCCTTTAAAAAGTGTGTGATTTTTCATCCTGTTGATTATTTTCCTCAGTAATGGCCTTACTGGGATTTCTGTCTTGGCTTAAATAATTTTTTGCATTTAATTATATTTTAGCTCACTTTATTTTATAGTATATTTCTTCTTTGCATCCCCACTTTCTTTGGGGAATACTCATATTTGATGTGTGTGTGAAGAACAGGTAATGAGAAAAACTGAAAAAGTTGGAAATAACTTTAAGAAATAAATTTTCCAGCTCAATCTGTTTTTTTCCTGTTAACAGAAGCATAGTTAACAAAATTTAAATATGTTTGTATAGCACAGAATAAATCTAGTGCTATATAATCTAGTGCTAAATAACAATATAGAACATAATAAATAAACAGCTGTTTTCTTTTTATCAGTGAAGATTCAGAAAATCTTGTGGACAGAAAGCTTTGTTTTTCCTTTGATATGTATGTGTGTCCTTGAATTTCGCAAACACTGAAAAACTAGTTTATCACAGTTCAGTAAGTTCCTTATGTCCTTGTTTTCCAACAGTGATAACTTAATTTTGTCAGTGAAGTGCTAGAAAATGCAACATTTCGCAAAACAAATTATAACAGAGAAATAAAAAGCAATAGAAAAATATTTTTTTTGTTCTTTACAAAAAGGTTCTTATTATTACTGCTGTTTTAAAAAAAGCAGTGAAATTTGAAGAGGATTTTTGTGGTTGCTTTTTATTCTCAGAGAAGGTAGGAAAGCGAGAAACAAGTTTTGGTAGTTTAGCCATTGCCTCATAGTGTTAAATAGAACTGGTAAAAAGCATCAAGATGGGACTAGAGGAAGGGGATAATTTTCTCTAATAACATGGTTTTGTTATTCTTTGATAAGTGTTTGGTAAAAATTTTGAGATAATCCCGTTTGGCAAGTTGATCTGCACTGTTCTTACAGTCCCTGTCGTGTCTCTGGAGGCTGCTAATAAAGCAGCCAAATGTGTCTGGTGTACCAGGGGGAGATGGAAGGTGCATCTAGATAATATGGCTGGATATAGATGCAATTTTGAAAGCTGGAGTGAGCTGTACATTTACCATTTTCTGCCTGGAATTTTTACAATTATGTAGGTGTATGCACAAAAGAAAGACCTTGTTTATTATTTAGAAAGAAGAAATAGAAAAAACCAAACAAACTAGAAGTACACCTTCACCAAGACAAAGAGTGTCACACTGACATATCCCTACAGTGAGTGGTAAACTTAATGTATGCAAAAGACAGAGAACTATTCAGAGAGAGGAGGACTGCTTCCAATTGGCTCACAGAGTCCTTGTAATTCATTAAAGACAATTTTCTCAGAAATAAGAGAACTTTCAGTAATAAAATATATTTATTAAGAACACATAGAAGTCAAAAACCTAGTTGAAAGTTCTTTCTGTTCCTTTTAACCTGGAAAACTTTAACCACAAATCAAAAGAACTTTTCTGTATTCCCCTATATTAGAAACAGGGGTGAGTGTTTGTTTGGGTTTTAATATATGCTTTATTAATGCTCTTCTTAATTTTCAACAAGGCAAAGATTTCCTAGTTGTCTTCTATTTGTCTGTGAGCAGCTGTGTATACAGAAGCCTTTTTCTCCTGTCTCAGCAAGGCAGTAGTATAAATTAGAGATCCAAAACTGAGTGGCAGCACTCAACAGCTACATTATAAAACCACAAAGCCATGCACAACTTTGAGTGGAGGCATGCAATGTTCCTTGAACAAGGGAATATTTAAGAATGTCAACTTTCTAGGGTCTCAGGAGATCCTTACATTAGCAGGATACCTAAACAGCTCCCTAAGTCTCTCCACAGCTTCTTGGCTTTCTGGTCACTATTGGAATGTGTGTGAGCATGCTGGCATGGCAGAGGTGGCTGGGTCAGAGCCCGAGTGAAACCTGCTGGCCTTGGGCATGAATGTCTGACATGGTATTACAAGGCCAGGTTGGTGTGTTTGGAAGAAATGCAGCAAACCTGTGCTGTGTGTTCACAGTGAATTCACTACTAGTGAATGCTCACACTGATCTGTTTTGTGTTTCCATCATCAGCTGCTTCGGATGCTGAACCCCCACCAGGCCCGTGGTCTTGTGTTACAAAGTCAACGTTCACACTGACGTTCGTCAATGCTGGTAGTGTCTTTTTACTTTCCTATAGGTTATTCCTGTTCCCCTGTATTATAGGGTCTTTACCCTTATGCTCGTTTCCAAAGGAATTTACATAGCTTGGCTGTAAACTATCAATAATCAGTTTCAACTCAAAAAGGAAAAAGGGGTATTTAAAAAAAATAAACTTAAAAAAGCAAATATGATTTTTTTTAAAAAACACAAACCAAACCCTCCCAATATGTTTACTATTGACAATTAACTTAAGGCAACAGAAAGGGAGGAGAGGTATTGACATAGTTGCACATTTCCAAAATTTTTCACACATGAAGTGTTGTCTAGAGAAAGGATTAAAATGTTCTTAATTTATTTTAGAAATATAGCAGCTAACCCTTAAGACATTTGAAAAAGTGATATTAACTTTTTTATGCACACAAAATATTTATTGCTGATTGATTCAAATGAAATAGTTAACAGAAAGTGTTTGGTCTTGGTTTGGGATTTTTGTTTTGGTTTGTTTTAAATAGTGTAATCCATTGGTTCACTAAAAGTCACTGCTAACATGAGAGCATGGCAACAACATGACCATGAAAGCATAACTAGGTTTACCTTTGACTGCAGCTGCACTCTTTAGTGACTTCAATATGTTATACTCCAGTGCAAAGTCTAGTAGGGCCAAAACTAGTACCTCAGACAAGTGGAAATCACTCACGTGTATCGGTCTTTCTGGGCTGCTTGTGCTTCAGTGACTTAATTCAGTGCCAGTAGATACCAGAGCTAACAAAAAATAGATAGAAATATATTTTATTAGTTCTCATTATGTTTAATACAGCAGAATATGTAACCTATAAGTCATTTGTATGTCACTGTCCATTTCTTTTGGAAAACCATGTAAAACATTAAGCAGAGAGGATGCAGTGTAGTATGGAATAATAGACTGTGCAGTGAACTTCCTTCCACAGCTTTAGAGTGACCATACGTGCACGGAGTCAAATCATCAAAAACCATATGAAAGGGGTAAGAGAAGCACAGTTTAATTTAGGCTTGGCCCCAACCCTTCATTTCCTAAATGGCTACTGTTCTCAAAATACTGTTGCTAGTCTGCTTTGCCTAAACCCTTTACTTTTCAGTAGGTGGTTTCTGTAGGATGGCTGAGGCTTCACACACGACATGGCTATTCCTGTGCTCGGCTCCGCAATAGCTAAATCTTTACAAACTTCTGAGAGCCTGATGGGGCTCTCCGTATTCTTCCAGAATACAGTTCTTCAGTTATTTGCAAGGTTGCATCCATTATACGTTTTCATTGAGAAGAGAATGTGGATTTAGAATTAAGATAAAGCTTTATTTAGTTTAAAAAAAAAAAAAGCCAAAACATACTGGTCTGACTCCTTGTCAGATAATCACTATAAATAGGTGGGAATTCATGTTGTTCAATGAATGCTTCCACTCTTTGAACATAACACTGTTTCTGAATAAGTATTTTATCAGAATCATTTCTGCTTTGTTGGTAGCAAAACAAGCTCTTGAGATTAAATAATGTTTTGAATGAAAAAAAAAAAAGAAAATTAGTTGAATGTGACTCTCTTGATTTGAAATATTAGTAATCCCTTTAAGGTATGAATTTTCCGACAGAGCTTAAAAAGGTACACCAATATGTTCCTCTCTTGTTCCTTGGTTAGTAGAGCTTATCTTTTTGCATGAAAAGTAGATTAATTGTCAAGTATGTGCATGATGCGAGAGACAGTTGTTTTTGGTCTTTTTCCAGATCGAACGGGGACTTGAATTAGTACTCACAAAGAGGAGACAGTTATGTTAACAGTAGCCTAATGCTGACATTCTCATAGATTGTTTTCTGTCAAGATTTGGGATTTTTCTGTCTCTCTCTTTATTTATGAGGATTGGTTAGCTTCAGACACTGACAGTGTCTGGTTGGGGGCCTTTTGAAGAGCAAGGGAGCTCACAAAAGAGACAAATTATCTGAGGAGTTTCATTATTCCTATTCACATCACTTTCTCAGCTGATAGCAGCTTTAACAAGCTGCTTTTCATCAAAATGAGGATTGTGGCTAAAAAAGTGGGATGCAAAAGCCCAGGCTCTCCAGAGCTGCAGGTCTGACCACTGCCTGGCTTTCTCCCAGCCGTGCTGCATAAAACATTAGCTGTTCTCCTCATCCATCTGCAAAAGGTCCAGAAAGGAGCAACCTTCACAGAAGTCAGAAGTTCCCTGAGATGGGAATAAGTGTATTTGGCGGTTAGCAATTGTGAGGTGTCAGGCAGGCTCAGAATGAAGAGCGCTGGGTGCGCCGACATGGTCTGTGAGCAATTGCCTCAGCGCTGGTTTCGGCTTTGCTGCCCAGCCTGGAGTCCGAGTGCCACAAGTATCAGCTGGGGCTTTCTGTGATCATGTGTTCCTGCTGTCTCTGTGAGTGGCTTATTTGTACTAGGTGAAATTTTTAACAGTGACTTGAAAGACATTTCCATAATGCCCAGGAGAACGTCATGTTTTCCAGTTGTTTATTTGGACTGTAATTGTGCATGTTAAATTAATACTATGTACATATAAGTAGTAAGTTCCCCCCCTTAATTCCAATAAAGCTGTGAAGAAGCAGAGTTCTCTATGCAAATCTCAGTGAGGACACCTTTATTACACATAAGCAGAGATAATTACTGAAGTCATTTAATGAAGCAATTATTATTAATAATGTTGGCATGTTTAATAAGGAAACCTGAGCTTTGAATTGGTTAGATCACCTAGAATTGTGGATGTGTATATGGGCACATAGAATTTTTTCTGAATGAATTTAAAGGTAGGTAGGTAGGTAGGTAGGTTTTTGTTTGGGTATGTTGTGTTTCTTAGGGGATAAGCTGTGTGTTTGTTGGTGTTGGTTTGTTTGTTTTAAAATAAAAACAAACAACTTGTTGGAGACAAGTTCTGATGCCCGAGGTTTACCAGCTCTCTCTGCTTTTTATTACGGCTGTGTTATTCTGTAATTCTAGTGTAACCATCGAGTCTCCAAATGTGACAGGCAGCAGAAGCTTCTGTCACAGCAGCATGCCGAGAAAGGCAGGGAACCTAATTCCATGAAACTTGCCTGGATAAGGATGTTGGGGATAAAATGTTAAGACAAACTAGTTGTTCACCTGCAGAGGGTAGCCGGCTATTACATCAGCTAGGGTTGCTCTTGCAGTTTTCTCAGCTTGAATTGTCAAGAAAATTTGCAATTTTCTTTCCAGTGGGTCTGAAGGGTACCAGTCTGAGATAGATTACAGTTAGTTCATATCCAGCTAAATGAATAATAGTACCAATCATAGTATTGTTTTCTGCTATTTAGGAAATTTATTTTGCATAGTTGTCTCTAAAAAGGTTTTGAGATACAACAGCTCCTGAATTTCTCTCTAAATACAGTACCTTTTATCAGGTCACTTGTTTCCTTCTTGTTCTTTAGATTCTTTCTATTCTTTTGGTTCTTTCTTACTTGAGACAGCTCTCATGCTGCTGATTCATTCTGCGTTATTTCTGACTGACCTCACAAAGTGCTTTTTCTTTAGCTCACCAATTTTTGTCAGTTCCAGTAAGAATATCTGAATAGTTTATATATGAATTAACTCTAGCTCTTTGTATCTAGGGACATTCATTACAGTTTTCAGTGCCCATGAACAGTCATAAAAGCATTTAACAGTAATGCAAATTTAAATTTAGTTGACTAGGTAATAAATCACTCTTTTGGTTTTTTCCTCCCTTTTATCTTTCGGATCTCTATTGCATTTGCTATACAACAGACTTACATTTTATTTCCTGTTACCACTCCTGCCTGATGCAGCTTTAGCAAACCTTTTTACATTTGTTTTCATATTAATAACCTCTTTTCTGCTGATCAAAACACTTGATCTGAAACAGGCCTTTATTATTATTGTCATTGATATATAGAAGGTCCCTCTTAAGATTTTTCTGGTTGCATTTCTTACATCTTCAAAACGGATCAATTTGCCTCTGTGCATGCTCTAACATTTTTCATTTGGGAACATTCCCTTGAGAACAGACCTGCCAGCTCCTGAGGGACACGCCATGTCTATCTGGGAACCATTTTGTTCATTCACCCTACTCAAATAGGATAAGGAAGCCATGTTTCAGTTTCTCCCTTTCCCTCTCCCACGGCCATTGAAGGTGGGAAGTGTTTATCTTCTATCCAGATTGAACCCTTCCCTGAAGCTGTTGGGAAATCTCAGCCCAGTGCTGCATTGATAATGTCAGTGAAGTCCCATACATGTCAAAAGCTGCAACTGGGAAACCATTTTGCAAATGGCTGTGCTGGCTGATTGCTGCCCCCCAGCTCCAACTGATGCCCATCATGCAACATGGCAGCTTTTCTGTCAGAGAGGCTTCTGGAAGGGTCTATAGGCTGGTCTGGTACAACTGGACATGGGAAAGAACAGCCCAGTTGTGTCAAGGTCTCTCTTTCCATTTTATGCACATGATGAGCTCTGAAGCAGGAATTCTTTCCAAACACTTCAACAGCAGTGGCCACGCTTTAACCTGATTTATTTTTGATGGGGACTACTTCAGTACATTTATTAATCAAGTGAAATTCATCCTCTAGTAAACCATGCCTAGATAGTCCTTTTTACAGAAGAAATACTGTGTACCTCATCCTCTTCTAGACCAGAGGTAGCTGCGGAAGATAATGGAGATCCCTGACAAGCTCCTTAGAGCTTGAACTTCTGCTGCTGGTCACTTGAGTCAAACAAATAACATTTCTAGCAGCTTCCACACAGAAGTGTTTCATTATGTTGTCAGGCATGAAAATTGTATTGCCGCTACGTACAAATGTTTCTAGAAGAAGTGACAGCTTTTTGATTTATGTGTCTTTAAGATTCTAGCTGAAGCTGGTGATGATATGTGACACCAAAGAGGAGAAAAGCTTTTTCACTATGAGAGCCTAAGAAGGAAATGTACTCTTTGTTGCTTCTCACAAAATTAAGCTTTCTGTTGGGCAATATGAGAGACATTTTAAGACCACATAGAAAGAAAGCTCTTTTTCAGAACCATCCAAACATGACTCACCCTATTTAAGAGAAATGTTCCAGCTGTACTTAGAGGTTAGTCTTAACTTCTTTGAACATGTACATGCTTGTGTTGAAAAGACTGATAAGTAGTGAGTGGTTCTGGGATCTAAATTCTTCCCAGAAAATTTCCTACTTTGAGGAAGGGGGCGGAGAGAAACAAACCTTTCAGTTAAGGTAGCTATTGTAATGTATTTTGTGACATTTCCGGGGCTGATGAGATGGACAAAGAGGAATAATAATAAAACATAAAGAGAACATTTCAGCAGCATATCTGGTCAGTACCTAAATCCAAACAGTTTTATTTGTTTCTTCAGAATAAGTATCACTTCTTTAAATTAGCTGAATTAGTTATGAAAAATACATATACGTATCCTGACCAGAATACTTAGATTTTAACATCGTGAGCAGATTTCCTTTCTCTCTAAAACAATATTACCCTCAGATCACCCAATTCATCTCATAACTTATGCCTGGGCTGACAATTTAAAAATAAATAAATAAATTCACTAAAGAGATTCAGTCTTATTTCACACAATTCAAGTGGGAGAGTATCTACCCTGTCCCCTGGTATTTTTTTTCCATAAGGTTAATTACCTATGCTGTTTAAAGTTTGCTGTGAATCACAGTACAGCTTATCAGAACAACGCAGATCTCAGCTGCTTGTATTTTCTTTGTTGTCCCTTAATTTATTTTTTTTTTCCTAAGCTGTATTTAAAGCGTGGGCCAGAAGGGCAGAAACAAACACACATTTATTTCTGTCTTAGAACCTACCATTTGATCTTTTATTTTCTTTTAGTGGTGTATAGAGCCAGTTAAAACTCTTGCCGTTAAGAAGTGTGTCCCATTGATCTTTTGGAACAGCGCTAGTTTGGACCTTCAGTTCTCAGCCAGAGTTTGGCACCACGCTGATAGCTTCTGTGCTGGGTAATGGATTTGTCACAGCGGTATTTATAAAGAATCTTTTCTTGAAAATAAAAAGACATCTTCACCCCACCTCCCCTCCCCAAAAAGGGGAGTTAAAGAAATTTAAAAATAAATTAAAAAAAAAAAAGTAGACTGAAAAAGACACTGCCAAACTCTGTGGGAAGAAGAGAAGTAGGAAATAAAGTGGGAAGAAAATTTGTTAAAGCTGGTGCTTATGTAAGAGCAACAACTTCATTGAGTGGAATTATTGGATGAGATAAAAAGCACCTGGCAATTCATGCAATTTTTCAAAACTAAAACCAATGTGAGCAAAAAGCTACTGCTTCTCTAAAACTACGGTTTTACAGTCATTCTAGCTTATTGAGTATGGAGAGATATGTGTGTTGATAAAGTAATGCTGCATTTTTCAAAAGTCGCATTACAATCACAGAGGAATTTCTGTTTAAATGCCTAGTTTCTAGCTTTCATGTAAGAATATATATAACCCATTTCCTTTACACTGTCACTCTTCTTAGAGAAGCACAAGGATAATTATAATTGTAAATAAGCATTATATAATTGAAATATAAATCAGCATTAAAATTTTTAGAATTAGTTTTCCTTTGAATGCTTTCATTTCTGCTCTATTATAAATGATGGATTAATTTCCATTCACTTCTTTTAAATACCTTTGAGCAAAAGCAATGATTTCACTGCTTAAAATCCTAACTTCCTGCAGCAATTTATTTCTTTTTATTTTTTAATTACCGGTACAGTGTGAACTATCGTATCTTATCCTTAAACTTTATTTCCAGAGGTAAAAAATTAAAAAAACTTTCCAATACTTTTTATACTTCTTTTTTCTGCTTGACGCATTAAAAAAGATTTGTATTAAATAGACATTAAAGCATGCTATTAGATTCAAAGTCCTCACCACCTGCTAACGAAAGATTTCAAGTCAAATAACACTGTATAAGCTCAATCAGGCTGACTGTAATACAGCAAGACCTGGATTTAATCTTGAAATACTCCATGCTCAGGGGACCTTTTGTGTTGAATTTAACTCATCACAAACTGGCTCTGCCGAGTACCACAGGTGAGCATATTCATCTCAGAAATAATAGATTTGGGATGTTGGATACAGAAGAGAAAGGAAAAACTGAGGTGATCTTGGGGTGACTAAACCTTCTTTGAGCTGTAGTCAGGCAAAAGAGTTGGAGGAAGCTGAACAGTGTATTTCTACAATGTACATACATGTTCCTCTAGGGCTATAGACACCTTGTTTGTGATACTACCTCTTCTATTATCATGATCTGAGCATTCACAGAAAGGACTTGAGCCTGGCTTATCAGGGCTGCTGCTCGAATGTTTGCATGTCCATGAGCAATCCGCACTCAGTTTTCTGAGGTTCCTCAGCCCCAAAATACTTGCAATGTAGAAAGTTTTCTTTGTAAGGGTCTCAGGTTTTAAGAGCATAATTTTCATCGGAGTTTTATGTTCTTTCTTGCATCCTTATGCAGGATATATTTTGGCCCTCTGGAGGGAGATGCTTCCAGAGACAACCTTCCCTATAGAAGGGACTGATCTTTCCAGTTACTGCCCTACATGGAATTTCAGAACAGGGAGAAATCCAATATAATAAATATTGACGTTGTATCAAGATGCCGTTGAGGTCTCTTGCTCAGATAGTTCAGTGTAACTCTGCTACTATCTTTATCCAGGATGAGCTTTCAAAGATACACTGTGCTTTTCAACTATTACTTCAGTACTTGATAAACTACCTTCTGTGATATGGAAGAAATTTTGCTTCCTAGATACACCCATCTCCTAAGCAATTCAAAGCGATGAGTGCTGCATGCTACTGATGAGCAATGCAGCATAGAAATTGTATTTCCTCAGTGTAATCCAGGCAACAGTGAAAGTATGAAAAAAATAATATTCTTATTTCTCATAATCTTATGGTTTTTGCATGAATGATCATAAAATATTCTTATGGACTTGTAATTATAAACACATGTCTTTATTTTACTGATTGCAATCAAACTTATTTAAAATATTAGCCTTTACGACTCTATTTCAGTCCTGCTTGGTGAAATATCTGATTCTGAAGCTGCAGTATTGATAGTCATATGCTGCATTTACAGAAAATGGGTTTTATCACATTATCAAAAACTTGTAAGCAGCACTTGATTTGTGGTGGTATTTTTTTAATCCTTTACTTTGGAGGAAAGCTTTTATGCTAATGGTTCTATGTACTATTTCATTATTTAAACAGAGTGAACTATAGTATTACTAGTGGTTTGGACACTAGCACATCTAAGGTGCAAAAGCCAATTTGTTCAAAATACAAATCTTGTTTCATCTAAAAATTTGGGGTTTGTTAAGGTTTTTCTCAGTCGTTTTTTCCTTTGTATTTATCAGAAAACCTTAAAGGAGGTTTGTCAGTTCCAAACCTGAGATGCAGAAGGGCAACAAGTGACTGTTAAGCTTTCTGTAACCCCCTTGAGGACTGTACTTGTTACAACAGGATGCAAATATGACCACAGAGTGGTTTCAGCAGTTTTTACTTTTCAACTAGCTTTTCTGTTGTGCTCCTCCTCAGAGGAGATAAGAAATAGCTGCGAAGACACAGGCTAAATAGGATATTAAAAGTCACTGTCTGTCATATAAAGTGATGAGATGGTTCATAAAAATCATGGAATGGCTTGGGCTGGAAGGGACCTTAAAGATCATTGACTTCCAACCCCCCTGCCATGGGTCAGGATGGCTCCCACTAGAGCAGGTTGCTCAAAGCCCCATCCAGCCTGGCCTTGAATAGGCTGGCGCATCCACAAGTTCTCTGGGCAACCTGTTCCAGTGTCTCACCACCCCCAGGGTAAGGATGTTTTTCATAATATGTTACCTAAATCTATCCTCCTTCAGTTTAAAACATTACCCCTTGTCCTATCGCTCTACTCCCGGATAGAGTCCTTCCCCATCTCTCCTGTAGGTCCCCTTTAAGTTCTGGAAGGCTGCTATAAGGTTTCCCTGGAGAAGTTGTGATGCTCTACTTACGCATTGGGTGTGGTGTGGGGTTTGTTTTTTGGTTTTTTGTTTGTTTGTTTGTTTGTTTGTTTGTTTTTCACTGCTTGGACTAGATGATCTTTAAAAGGTCCCTTCCAACCTAGGTGATTCTGTGAATACCAAGATGTGCAGAAGCAGATTCTGTGCTTTATTATACCAAAAAACAAGGTTATTCACGTAGGAGAAGCCACAAGAAAGTCGCTATTTCCCGATAGTACCGTGAAGTTACCCGGCACGTCGGTACCTCGACCAGTCACCCGCTCTCTAAGATAATTATCTCATTATACATCAACAAACCTGCCCGGCAGCAGCGCCCCGGCGCGGGCGGGCTTCTTCTGGCGCGAGATCCCGCCCGCCTCTATCGCGAGAGTCGCCGACTGGGACCTCCGCGTTGCCGGAGCAACCGCAGCCGCCCCCCCTCAGCGGCGGGAAGGGGCCTGAGGGAGCGGGAGGGGCCAGGGCAGGGCAGGGCAGGCCATGGCCGGCCCCCTGACCAGCGCGGAGCGTGGTTTCAGCCCGGCCTTTCTAGAAGGAGCTTCTCTGTGGTAGCCAACCAGCAGGTAACTACCATAGCTCCTCCGCAACATAAGGAGGACGTGGATGTGTTGGAGCGGGTCCGGAGGAGGGCTGTAAAAAGAAAAAAAAAAAAAAAGTCAGGCTGAGAGAGTTCAGCCTGGAGAAGAGAAAGCTCCAGGGAGACCTTAGAAGCCCCTTCTAGTCCCCAAAGGGGCATATAGGAGATATGGGGACAACCTGTTCAGCAGGGCCTGTTGCAACAGGACAAGGGGTGATGGCTTTAAACAGGTCTAGAGAACAAGTTGTATGAGGAGAGGCTGAGGCAACTGGGAATGTTTAGTTTGGAGAAGAGGAGGCTGAGGGAGACCTCATTGCCATCTACAACTACCTGAAAGGAGGTTGAAGAGAGGTGGCTGTTGTCCTCTTCTCCCAAGGGAATAATGGCAGGACCAGAGGAAATGGTCTGAAGTTGTGGCAGGGGAGGTTTAGGTTAGATATTAGGAAGAATTACTTTACTGAGAGGGTGGTCAGGCACTGGAACAGCCTACCCAGGGAGGTGGTGGAGTCACCATTCCTGGAGGTATTTAAGAAATGGGTAGACATGGCACTTGAGGGTATGCTCTAGTGACCAAGATTGTTGGTTTGTGTCTGTTTCTGGTTGGTTTGTTTGTTTGTTGGGTTTTTTTGCAGTTGGACTTGAAGATCTCAGAGGTCCCTTCCAACCATGAGGATTCTCTGGCTCTGTAAAAGAGAAAAGATTTAGACTACGTATAAGGAATAACTTTTTAAAAATAGAATCATAGAATGGTTTGGGTTGGAAGTCTGTTCAACTCTGTCATGAACAGGTTTTGGGGTTTGTTAATAAAATATGAAGAGATGAAAAACTATAAAACCTAACTAGTTTGAAACACCTCTCCTCTCCCTCTCCCTCTCCTCTCCTCAGGTAAAATCTATAATTTTATGTGTTTTATTTGTAAATGGAGGATTTAAATGGTAGCTTGATCAGAGTGTGTCTGTACTTACTTGCTACATGGGAGAGGAGTCTTTGATAATGTGTTCTTCAATCCAGCAGACAGAAATACAAGATTAGAGGCTGGAAGTGGATTATAGGTATATTGAAATCAGATATTAGATGATTCAAAAAGTAAAATAAAATTAAAATGAGGTCATTTAACTGGAAAGCTAAGTGTTTTGGTTGATTGGCCATCACTGGCAATTTTAAAATCAGGTCCAGATGCGATTTCTGATTGAGGTAGCCTGATTCAAATGGAACCAAATCAGAAAAGTCATATGACCTGTGTTATGCAAGAAGATAAATTAGATGAGTACACTGAGTACCTTCAGTGCTCTAATTTATGGAAATGAAAAATAATTCAGTCCAACCTGACAATGATGCCAACCAACACAGCAGTTTATTTGGCTTGGAATAATTTTGAAAAATCTGATCACTTCCTAAGAAGTGAACAGAAACAAGGTTGTTTAAGCAATTGGGGTGTCCAGCTATACTGAGTTTTAATGCTAAAATGTATAGTGTTGTGTTACATCCATGATAGAATCTGGCCGTGAATGTGTCGGAAAAATGATGGTAAAAACCAGATTTCTCTAGTTCAAGAGGGAGTGAGAGCTAAACAAAATCAAATAACTGTGACGGGCACTTAATTCCTTTCTGTCCTCAGTCTAGGCTACATTTTTTTTCTGTCCTTGGAGCCATTAATGATCACAATCAATAGAAACCTGATGGTTTCAGAACTTCAATGTGTTCTGAGCATATTGAATTTTTCAATAAGTTGTAGACATTTTGTCACAGCTTTTTGCTTGGAAACATAGTAATATGGTTTATGTCTACTCCAAGAAATATTTTGATCAGTAATCTGAATCATTGAAATTAAACTTCAGTATAAATCCTCAATGATTTCATTTAACAATCCAGAACATTTAAACAAACTCTTTCAAAATTTCTGTAATACATTTAGAAATGTGTAACTCCGTCATCTGACAGTCTCAGGATATATCTAAATGGTGCTAGTAACCCGCAAACAGGATAAATGTGTCAGCCCAGTACTAAGATTGATCTGATAAGGATAACTGCAACCTTTAATTGGTCTGTATAGGTCCGTGCTAAAAGGCTGTACTGCTTCTGCGTTAGGCAGCCAGGTGGTGCTGTGAGGACAAGAGGTGCCAGCTCGCTTCCGTGGAACTGCATATGCACGTATTTGTATCATCTCATCCATGGGAAATAAATAAATTAATTTTAAAATCTGTTTTCGTGAAGCACACTAAGCTTAAAAACTCATATTTGGAAGTTTTTGCAACCTGAAGAAAAAAGAAAATGGTTCTAAGAGTTTAAAATAAATTCAAAGGCTTTCTTCAAAATACAGATAAGAGTTAAAAATGCTAAACAAACAGCTGAGACTCAGGGGTTTCAGTGGCGGCTTGCTTTGGCATATTTGTGTCTTTTTGTATCCATTTTACAGATACCACATTCCTGTCTTAAAGTTCCACCTATAGCTCATAAAAATAATTAGTCTTACAAACTTGAAAGAATGAAAGAAATGCAGATGAGAGGGAAACAAGTGGAGAGTGCTGCCTGTGTTGCCTCACTGCATTAAACTCCATCCCACACTTTTACTATCTGTTTAGTATAATTCTTCTTGGCCATAGATTTCATGGCTATGGAGCCATCAGATACAAGCTTTGTGTAATTGCATAAATGTTAAACAAGCAGGGTAGGGGTCACTGGGTTAATTATTTATTCTATATCCCCCTGGAAAAGGAAAACAACGTAAACAACTTTTATTCATCTAAATGAGGCTGCTACTTGTACATAAACTGATACAGCCTCTGCCATTGATAGGGCTGAGTGGGGTGTAGTATCACATGAAAATGAAAAGCTGTGACAGTGAAAGGAAATTGCATGAATCTCATTATCATGAGTATAGCACTACAGCAGCACTTAACAACACTCATATTTTCTGATGGGAAGATGAACACTTTATTTCATCTGGTTTTAAGTCAGTCTGTTTTTTTGGTTTTGTTTTTTCTTTTTCTCCACACTAGTTAGAAAAGTGAGTTTTCACTCCCTGGCCCCAAAAAATAAAAAGTTGAATGATACTGTAGCATGCTGCTATGGCTGTCTTCAGCTCACGTACTATGGTTTTCCTTCTTCACGTGAAACCAGGGTAAAACTCTAGTCTAGGCATAGGTATTATAACTTGCATTATAGCAGAAATTAAAGAGTTCAGATGGTTTTATGTCAGTATTTGAAGAAGTCATCATCTCCTCTATTTGCAGTGAAATTTGGAGGTCCCAGGGGAGACCTGGGTGGATTTGCGTTACAGTGTTCTGATTAAATGAGCAAGAAGTTCCTGATAAGCAAAGTAACAAAATCCCCTCCCCCAGATTTATTTATTTAGTTAGTTATTTTCCCGTGGATGACAGAAAGTATCCCTGTTGTAGCCACACCTGGAGAGCAGGGCAGCACTTGCACTGAGACCTGTGCAGCTTGGAACCAGCAGCAGACTGGAAGCAGAAACTGGTGTAGCGTGGCCAAAAGTCTGAGCTTGCCCCAGAGGATCTCATGTACGGAGGCATACCCAATTCCCACCTGATACCTACTACCTTCAGGGGGAATCAACATTGAAAAACAGCTTTCTAAAAAAGGATAAGTAGTCTCAGTAGGCGTGAGCCTAGACTAAAACCAGATGGGCAGTCAGGGTAGTCAAGGAGCTTTGTGGCCTGCTGTTTTTCACGTGGTATGGGTGACTCGAAGGGATGTGCAACAGCTGTTGAGCCTCATCCTTCTGTATCTCCCAACCAGCCAGTCTCAAATTGCATCCAAATACTGACAGGAGTCTTCAAAGGGAAAAGGGATAACAAGCATCTGCCTGAGGCTCAGGTTTCAGTGTGGTATGGGAAAATGTGATCTAAGCACATGGTAAAACTCAGAGGGCACTGTGTTTTAACAAGAAAAGCAAGTGGTGTGTTTACCTTTGAAGACATTTGGAAGGATTGAAGGAGGATTAAGAGAGAAGTAGTTTGGATTACTAGAAAGAAGGAAGGATGGGAAGTGCTGAGTAGTAGGGGAGGGAGGAGAGAGAAGAAACTGCTCAGCAACACAAGCAGTGGAATAAGTTAGAGGTTGGTAGCATCTATCCAGGTCCCAACTTTTCCCATTTTTGCTCTGAAATATGAGTAGTCTGTTTATGCCTCCCTTATTGTTCTTTGGTATGAGCTGCAGATGTGAGCAGGCAATGGGCAATGGCATTTTACAAAAGATTAATATCTCTTCCCAGGTCCCCTGAATGGAGTTACTGGTGAGGCTCACTGGGGGGACAAGGAGGATTAGGAGGCAAGGAGGAAAGGCACTTTGAGTCCTGTAGGAGAACATGAAAGGACATTCTAGCCCCTTCTTTTGGTCCTAATCATTATCTTACTTGGTTGTGTCTTCTGAGAAATATTTCTAGAACTTGTATTCAACCCCGGCTTGCTAGTTGTAGTTTACAGCTTCTGGATTTACTGTGTCAAAACTGGTACCCACAGAAAATCTTACCTGTTTATGTTAACTGCATCAGAGCACATTTCAAGTCTTCAAAGATGGATAATTAGACCAAAATAAACTCTTGGGTCAGAGAGAGCTTTAAATGTATCAGAAGGTTTATTCAAAGTTTCTATGTATAAAGTAGTGCCAGGGAAGAAGAAAGGATTAAAACTACTCTTTGTATGACTGATCATCAATGATCCCAGCTAAAATAAAATGATTGATAAATATACATACTAATTTTGAAGTTTAATACAGCATTGTGTTCACATTCAATTTTCAACATGCAGTGCATTAAAGGCGAAAAGTCTAAAGCTGTACTTAGCATGACCTATTGTTGTTGACAATAATGAAAATCTTCAGGAGGTGTATTATATGCTCTGGAGGTTAAGAATTACTCAGTACTCATTCTGTAAAGATTTCTCTTTTTTTTTTTTTGACTGCTAGTTTATGGCGTCCTTTCTGTACACCCACTCTGAACACATTTAGGCAAATAATACCTGGTATTTTCAGTACTGTCAGGCAGGTAGGTAGGCTTATAAAATGGAGTACCATAGCATGAGTAATTGATACCCACAAGTAAATTTGCATCCCAAAATTGCATTGGCGAGCTTGTAAGCCATTTTCTTTTGAAAATATGGTTTACTTTCATGAAACACAAAACACAAAAGAAATGCATCAGAAATGCAAATTTAACACTAAGGAGAAAAAAAAACCTTGAGTATCTTTTAGTAAAAAATATTTCTTGTTCTGTGATGATAGCCATCCTCTACACTGATTGAAACAGATTCGTAACAAATTTGAAACTACACTTAGGTGGTTGATGCAAACCTGATTTGTAAAACAAAAAAAAGTACACTGAGACACTAAAATCTACCTTAAATTAGCATTTTTTGTATTTCAAGTGCTTCAAACCTTAACGTTCTCCAGTATAGATTATATATTTCTCTTACATGTTAAAAGTCCAGAAGTCTGCCTCCCATTTGTCTTTTGTAATTATTTGGATTTATGGTGCAACTATATGATCTAGTTTTACCTTGAGTTTTACCTCAACTTAAACTTGTACAATCTCATTACATTTGGATGAGTTTAAGTTAGGGCAGATCCAACCTGCTGTCCTGTAATATTTTCTAAGCTAGTTCTTGGCAAAGGAGAGCTCTAATTGCTGCATTTCCTTGGACTAGTTCCCCAGGTGCGATCTTCTAAGTCTCCTTTCAAACAGGATGCATTTATCCTGAGGCAGCTGGCTGAACCTGCCTGCCTACCCATTTGTAAAATCGTGATGAGTCTACTGACTTCTCTCATGGAGGCTTAAATAGTAATGGTTCACATGGTTGAAACTATGGTTTAGTGCTATGAAAATGAAGACAGTTTGTAAGTTAGTGGTAGGGGTCTACTTCAGCCTGTAAGAGCAGAGTTGGACTGCACAGGGAATAAACTAATCTGCTTTGCCTTCTGTTCCATATTACATTGGATAGGAGTTTTCTTGTGTATTTTGGACTATCTGGAGAAGCATCGTGTCGCTACATACATATATAGACATCTGATTGTATGTGCCCAGGTCTCTACAGATGTCTAAAGAATTAAATCTTTTACTATGATGGCATGTGGTTTGTTCTGTCAGTTAATATTCCAAGTTTAGAAATAAGAAATGAAATATATTCTCTTAATTAGCTAGTTAAGTTGCCCTGCTGGCTTTATGGAAAACTGATAAAAGTTGTGAAGCCAGGCACATAGAATGTCACTGAATTACTGAATGAAGCTCCTGCCAATTTCCAGGTGAAATCTACACCCATCCCGGAGATGAAACTATATGACCTAACATAGAAAAATCAGAGAACAAGTCGGCATTTCTAAGAGAGAATGTTCAAACTGGCTGCTATTGAAAGACAACAACAAAGTAGAAAATCACTGATAGTGGGTAACGTTTATCAAATGGAACACAATACGGCAATAGGGAAGGATCAGAGTTAAGATTAAAACCGGTTCCACAGGAAATGGTAACATTCTGGTCATTAAGTGCACGACTTGGCATTAAGGATCTTTCAGTGTTACTTAACTATCGCTCTCACCCGAGAGTGACCGTCACAGCAACACTGGTCATCTTGAAGCTACAATGCAACTTCTTTGATTGTTTACATTTTTGTGTTAAGCTAATGTTTGCTACGAAGACAAATAGGAGTAGTTGCCCGTTCTTATGGTATATGTATGTGGCTGCTTGTGTAACAGTGAATGGAAGCTGGTGGTGGGGAAAGGCACACTTGGAGAATTAAGAAGCTTATAAACCTGTGTACATTTCAGAAACTGGAAATTCAAGGATGACATCTAAAATACCACACCCAAAGCAGACAACGGTATTTAAGTGAAGAGCTGTAGTTAAGTGAAGGTTTTTCTTCAGCTTGAGCAGAGCAGGAGACCTGCCACGCAGTGATGCTATTGTTGCAATCATAGCACACGTACATGGTAAAGAATACATTGACAAATTTCACAAGCAATATTGATTGTCTGTGTTGGAGATGTAATATGGAGACGTTTCCTTTTTTGAGTAAGCACTGTTAAGTGAGAAGCCAGCAACAGTGTTTCCTAAAACGTTTATTTCTTTCAGTTGCTAACCTAAAAAGAGAATGAAACAATTTAAATGCAATTTTGTGAGAACAAAATACAGCCCGTATAAGAATTTGTAAGTCAAGTTTCATCCTAGTGCGTTGTAAAATAGCTGAATTAGAAACCACTCAAAAACCAGACTGATGATGGGAACGGGCATAGAATTTTAAGCATAATGGTACTGCCAGATTGATACTGAATTGCTACAATTGTGATAAAGAATACACCCAAGCTTTCATTCAACAGAATGATGTTTGCCTGAAATCTGCAGGGGGTTTTGTGATACCCACAAATGTGTCAGCCACGAAAGCCTAGAACAGTGTTTTGACTATATCTGTTGACCTTTGTGAGTGGGGGGCTCTAAGTTTGGCAATGGTTGCGTGCCCGCAGACCAACCCTCAGCACCTCAATTCAATAATACTCAAAGCTTTTGTAAAGAGTTTGCTTAAGCAGAGACATAATCAAAGTCCTCCCAAAATATGCATGTATTTCATAGATCAAATTTTAGCTCTTGTTTTGGATCCGCAAAGTTCTAAGTGTGATTTAAGCCTATAAATAACCACAGGAGGTTTTTATCATTGATTTCAGTGGTCTTGGGGTAAGACTCTGTGTGCATCAACACATTCCATGCAGCATGTAGAATTCATTTTAGCTTAAAGTTTATGCATAATTTAAACTGAAAAACACCCTGGTAACTGGCTTGTTGCTTATTTTTATCTTCTGTTCCCCTCACCCTTGTCTGTGGTCTCTGCCTGTTTTTCACATTTTTTTCTAGGGATTTTCTTTCTTCTCTAGCGTATAATACTGTTGAGTTTTTGTTGTTGCTGCTTGTTTTAGCATCCTTCTTAATCCATTCCTCCCCTCCCTTTCCTTTAAATGACTGTTTCTTCTTTTTACTATCGAACTCATTTTTATATCTTCTAAAAGCCAGTTTCTCCCAGCTTCTCTCATGCCTGTCTAACCCAGCATGACGAGCTCTCCCTTATCTTCCCATCTCATATGCCGTGTCCCACCTGCTTTTTATGCATCTGCAGCTCTACATCCCCATCATCTTCTCATAAAAGTCATATTCATTTTCTCCTAAGTGTGTACTTTTAAGTTTTCCTTTGCTTTTGCACACATATCTCAATATTTACTTGTCACCTTGAAAAAAAAAATCCCATACTTGCAAAAAGCTCAACGTTTGTAATTCTTTCCCATTGAAATATTAGTTTTGTCCCTTCTAAATTCCATCCCACCAATTCCTTCTCCTTTTGAACATACTTGCCCTATTTTCCTTTACTCCAGTATATGGTTTAATACTTTATTTAAAAACCCAATTTCCTTTGAGATGTTAATCCCTAATGTAGAAGTTTAAATGGTAACATGGTGATTTTTATCAGAATATACATAATCTAATATTTAATTCCCTAGTTGTGTTCTTGCAAACATTACACCGAGCTTAGTATGAATCACGATTCTGCTCTGAAAGAATCTCCCATAGTTCAAGATCTTTCTTTTATATGGAATGTAAACTCTGAAGAAACATTCAAAGACAATATGTAGTTATTTAAAATAATATTTAAAAAACCCCCATCTTGGTTTAACACTAAGTGTAATCACCCTGGAAAGTTCCGGCTTCTTGAACGTGACGAGCCTGTGGCTGAGAGAGTCCAATGGGCCTTTGAGAATGAAGTTTTATGATACATAGTTCTGATGTTGGAAAAGCAGAAACAGCAATGAGAAAAATCAATTAAATAACTAGCTTAACTCATCTTGTCATGTCAGGAAGGAAGTATTAGGCCAGTCTGAGAGAAATAATATAGAAGTCTATATATAGGTTTGTCTAGAAGGATCTTAAAAAATTATGCGGTACTATTTGTTGTTTGCACGGTAGATAAACATTAACTGTTACATGAAAGTCAGTAGTAATCACAGAAAATGCTTTACTAATTTCAAAACTGTTTTCTTAAACAAGTTTGTGTATGTGCTATTACATATAATACCCAGAAGCACCCAGTGATACTGCAAAGCTCCAGAATGTCAGCACTTTCAAAACAATTTGGTTAGCATATTTAAGCAGACTTGCTTAGGGACTGAGGCCCAGTTTCTCAAAGGTGATTAAGTATATAACTCCCACTGAAATCAATTTACCTATATATGAATTTAAAATGGCTACAGAGATATATTTTGATATAAAATTCGTTTTATATGTTTGCTCACCACTGTGGCAAGTATAGCAGGGTTAAAATCTGTTACCATAAACTATTTAAAGTTTTTTAAATAGTGATGTGATGTTAGCATAAAAAAAAGATATATGTATACCTCAGGAGACCTATGATTTTTATAGGAAATTTATGGTATTTTACTAAATGATCTTGAAAAATTAACTTATATAGGATATAAATCTTAACGCAGCAATAATTATAGTTGCTTGGAACTTTCAAAAACTTATCATTATTTTTTCAAACAGCAAATCCATTCAGAACTCTGTAGTAATTTAGCTGAGAAATAATCAAATTAGTAACAAAACTTTAAAATGCAATTCTCTTTAGAATTATTCCTGACTTCCTAAACCATTCTGTTAATTTGCACTTTTCTAAGTATATTAGTTAAAAAGGACTTTTAGTATAATGAATTTCAACAGAAATTGTCTGTCCTGTGTTACTAGTGTCTTTTACTCTCTGTCATGTCAACCATCAACTTACATATTGAACAGCTTGTATGAAAAAGCAAATGAAAAGTGAAAAGACATTATATAAACAGCAACATGCGGACATAATGAAGTTTGCTTGTTTTCTTTCTTTGTACTTGGACTATAGAACTGGCACCTAGAGCAATTGTTCAGGACTCCATCCTGCTTTTAACTCTTTGTAGAAAGGAAGAGAAAGGAAATCTTGCCTCCACTGCAAGAGTTAAATATTTATGTCTACTTATTTTTCTATCTTTTAAGCAGTATTTATTCATGCAAGGACTTCGTCTATGATGCCAAGGCTGTTTATTTTCCTTAAAAGTCTGTGGTGAGGGATTGTGTGAATTCTTGTGGAATGGCATATCAATGAGGTTGCTCCATGTGACTCCAAGAGGTTTTTGAAGCAGGGCTTCCTTTTACAAAAAACCACATAGACTTCTTCCATGTATAGTATATGTATCATAGAATCATAGTGTCTTTTAGGTTGGAAGGGACCTTAAAGATCCCTTAGTTCCAACCCCCCTACCATGGGCAGAGCCACCTCCCACTAGACCCAGGTTGCTCAAAGCCCCATCCAGCCTGGTCTTGAACCCTTCCAGGGATGGGGCAGCCACAACTTCTGTCCAAGTGGAATTTCCATCAGGAATCCATACTGGGATATATGCTGTTCAGGATATTTACAAACAACATAATATTTGATTGAGGAGTAGCATGACAATGCTGTTGATGATACAGCATCCTTTAAGGCAGTAAATGCAGGTACCTGCTACAACATGCTGTAGGACTTTCCAAGGGAATCTGATCTGGAAAAAATGGCAGATAAATGAATGTCTCTCTAAGTACTAAATACTGTACATGGGAAAAATAATGGTAACTTTATCTACAAAATTAGGAGCTTTGAGGCAAGTGCAAATACTTAGGGGCAATGTCAAGACAAGGGACGTGATGCATGTGACGTGATACCTTGACACGTTTACATCCGTGAACCTCCAAAGTGTAGTCTTTATGAAATGACTGATTTTAACCTATTGGTTTTTTTAGTGGAGCACCTTAAAAAGCATGTAATTATTTTGTACATGAAGAAACAATTTTATCATTTTTCTATTTTCTGTTTCTATTGCCTGAAAAGTCTTTGCAGTCTGCCATGTTTCTGCTATGAGCAATTGAGGTTGGCAATTTCTATTTAGAAAAAGTCAATGATCATTCAAAAAGGTTAAAAAAAACCCAAACCCAAACAAACTAATAAGTAGAGTCAGAAAAGATTCCTGAAAGCAAACCGGTAATTCTTCTTTTATAGTATTTAATATATTTAATAAACTGTAACAAAAAGGATAAACAAAAGAAAGACAAGAAAATCACAGGAAAAAGATACTCAAATCATGACCACAAACTTAATGTTCTGGATGATTAATGTCCTGTAACTTCTTGATAGCTGTTATAAAATATTTAAAAACATTGACTACATATAAAAGAGTTGAAAGGCTGCATAGTCTTTTTTGAAGTTTAATAGTCTGTAGTAAAAGATCTTCCGTTTGCTGGTTGCTTGGGAACTGACATCAATATAGAAACTTTGCACAAGAGCAAAGTAGGATTTAGGAGGATTGTGGATACATTTATACTGTTATTCTTAACAACAAAGAATCCACAAGGAAAATAAACTTCAGACCATCCATCTAACTGTGAATTTAAATATGTTAAGAGATTTTACTGAGAAGCTTAATGGCAGAAAATGTATTAAGTGCTTTATGATCTATTTTCTTAATCTTTTTTTATCTTTATTCATGTGAATAATTTTTGGATTATGAAGAGGAAGAAATTTGGCTACTCATTTTCAACTCTCTTTAACTTCTCCAAAATATGATTTTGGTCTGTGCTGATGGCTTTATGGTGCTTTGGGGGTTACCTCTCACTTCTGCCTTATCCCTGCCTGCTTGCAGGAGGGAGAAGGACCTGGTGCTGGTGAGGGTTTTCCCTCCAAAGCACAGTAGTGGGTACTGCACATGTGTTTAGTAACTAAGAGCCTTCTCACAGGGGTGCAGGTTCCCCCAAATGCTATCTAGAGCGCCAATTTACTTTCTTAGTTTTGCCCGTTTCCCAGAACACTGGACAGGGAGGTGGGAGGAATGAAGGTGAGAAATAAATATTAAAATCATGGAGCTTAGTATTAAGCAAGGATTAATGTGGGCTTGGAGTTACGGTACTGGAAGCAATTTCAAAGAACTCTGTCAGCAGGGAGTGATTCAGCTCCCCAAATACAGCCATTGCAAAGCTTAATCGTCCAGTTTAAGCTAATAACCTTATGTTTTCAGTTACCTGGCTCATTGAATAATAATTTGGGTGGGTATCCCCCAGCTTTCATAATGAATTCAAGAGCTAAGAAACTAGGTAGGAGGAGAGCTGTTGATAAGCGCGATGCTGCTTTCCAGTAGTCTCTACTGTAAAGTACCCACTTTGCAGTTGTTCTGAGGGTTTTTGTACTTGGTATCATATGCACAAACTGTGATATCTCCATAGTTGTGCTAATTTATATCCATCCTCGTGGATTTGATCCTTTCCTCTTTTTGGTCATGTAGGAAGAAACGATGAATTAATATAGAGGAAAATTAAAAAAACTTTTAAAAAACATATAGCCACTCAACATATAGCCTCAAGTACAACACAGAGATAAAAGCATGTAAAATGAAATTGCCTTGCTATGCATTCCTAAATCCTATTCCACCTCGTCAATCAAGATACAAAGTTTTGCCTTTTTGACAAAGTTGTCTTTTTTTTTTCCTATTTCATAATATTTGTCATTGTTCATTATGACCTCCAAGACATCAACATGGACATTCAGTCATAGTATTTGTAATTTAAGATGTCAAATACTAAGGAAAAATCTGCATAGGAGAGTTGGTAATCTGTGCAACAGAAGGATGACTATTAGTAGTAGAATAACCTGATCAGTTTGATAATAAGCAGCAGTTGAAATGTCTACATTAGTTGTTAGTTAAAAGGTAGAATTTCTTTGCATAGTGGGCATTGCAGGCCATTAACAAAATGTGTCCCAAGAAGGTGAATATAATGTGTTCCCTTGTCTAGGGAGCTGTATAGTGTGAGGAATAAAAAAAATAGGTGGAGATAAATAATTTTTAAGAAAGTTTACCTTTATTCCACTTTGTGATGTCTTCATGTCTTCTAGCTCCGTACATTCCAATCTCAAAAGGAAATGCATTTTAAGTACATTCTTGTGAATATCTCAGAATGGATAAGCTTAAAGTGAAGCAGGTTTCTATCATTATGGCTACTTATTTTTGAGATTTTTTTGATGAACCAAGTAGCTTTAGATACTTGCCTGAGAAGCAAATGTAGAAGTACAACATAAATCTAATGCTTGTAAATAAAGTTTTCCTTGAATGAAGTATCTTTTACTGTCTGGAGAAACCTTTGCATCCTTTAGGTATGTATTAGAAATGAAAGGATTATGATGCTTACTTGCTGTTTTCACTGAAATCTAGATTGCTAATTAAACATGACATAGAATAATTGTCTTTTATACTCCTAAATCTTGTGTCTTTGCTTGAATTTCAAAGGCTACAACAGAGATAAGTAGTTCATTTAATTTTTCCAACTGCTTACTATGCTTGTTATTTGAATAAGCTGCAAAATAACATCAATTTGGGTTTTTTTAGCAAATGAGCAGAAAGGTTATGAAATACTATATAGACATACAAATTTATGCAGGTGGATTTCCTTCATGCATGCTTTTAAATCAGTTTTAAAACAAGACTTATGGATATAATACACGGTGAAATCCTCTATGTAAATCTCAAAAGGTAATTACGTAGCCTTGCCATTTTCTGGTGTGGTTTTTTCTGATCTACTTCTTTCATTGTTTTTGTCACTCCTTAGATATTGTTACTGTTGCATCTGAATCTAAGAGGATTATAGAGGCATCTTAGTTTTAGGTTAAAAAGGGTCTCTTAAAATTTTACAGAAAGAAAGAGAGGACATCTCTAATTTCTATTTTTCAATGAAATGTTGCAATCATGTATCCTGATCATTCATAAAAGTTTAGAATTGTACTATTAACTATAATGAGGTTTTGTTACAATACATGTTGGAAAAACAAATATACAAAACAGTAATTCAAAAAACCTGAATCCAAGGGGTTTATATCAAGTTGGGAAGATCTTTCTTATATGTCTATTCTTATAGTTTCTCCTTACACCTTCATTCCTGTTCTCAGTCAAGAAGGATAATGATGCATTCTGCCTGTTTTACGAAACTTAAGCATGTGAGCATAATTAGCTAAATTCAACAGGTTTCCATGACACTTCAGAAATTTTTTTTTACTTAAAGCACATATTTATGAGCTTTGCTAAACAAAGATTCTTGTATAAGATTATGCTCTTTATATTTGATAGGGAAGATAGAGAGAATAGGTCATATTGCTGACATGTAATTACAGAAATGCACAGTAAAATGGGCGAATTCTTTGATCAATATGGCTCCTTATCATTATACAGCCTCTTATAGCCACATTCTCATTAGGAAAATCATGAATTCAAGTCTTTTATGAGAGCTTCATTGGTACAAAGTATTTATTTCAAGCACTAGTATGGCCAATTATCATTCTGATGCAGTTCAGCAGTGTTGAAAATTAATGCCAGTCACAAGATTTCCTTTGAACTTTCAGAAAAGCAGAGCTGGAGCAGAGTTCTGAACTTCAGAACAGTTTAGGCACCCTCTTTGCATACTATACAGCTCAAGTCTTTGACTCTAGCATGGATAATGGCAGGAAGCTTGAAAATCAATTACCTTTAAATACTGCACAAGGAAATCCTTTTGATTTCTCATCAAAAGCACCTGGGATATGTGGTGTTCAATTGTAATTTAAATGATATGCAAATCTTGTTAAAGTTACCAGAATGAATATATATTGCCTGTTTCCCCTCTCGTAGAGTCTCTTTTAGCTGCCTGGTGTGTTGAGTTTGTTGTCTATAGCCAGTAGGTTCCAGGTTTCATGTTCCACATCAGGGTTGGCTCTTGAGCGGTACACAACTTGAATAGATCAAGTTGGCTGACTTATGGCTGTGCTTATGTTCATGGAGCTCAAAGAAAGACGTTGTAAAAGTTTTTAAAATCCCTTATAAACATATGCCTGGACTTTAAATACCAGCAGAAACTCAGCAGAAACCAGGGGGAAATGGCAGACAGTTGCCTTGCAGATGCAGCAGTTCCTTCTCCTATGGTGCCACTAAAGGCAAGTTGGTTGGCAGCCACCGTCTCGCATGGATGGATGTATTTGCAGCACCAAGTCCACCATGGTGTTGGGTTTGAGGCTATTTCCTTTTGTCAGCCTGTTCCTATTTGGTTTTTTATGTGCATGTTGTGAACACCAAGTTTTTCTGGTTGTAAGTCTGGGCTATAGCAGAAATGTCTTCTATGCCACAGATACAAATACAGGAAGCAGCAAATCAATGACTGCTGGAGAAATAAGTTGGTCTGTGACAACAGACTTCCTGCTTTACTCATTTTCTCCCAAATGAAAGAACAGCACCTTGAGTCCATAGCTGGTCTCTGTGTTCCTCCAAGGCTTGTTCGATAGTTCAGCCAAGGCTGGGAGCATTTGCTTTTTTATGTGGGTCTTGAGCCATATGCATCTCTAAGGCAAATGAAAAGTTCCTGGTACTAAAGACCCTACAAAGCACCAAGTGAAACCAGAGACATTGGGGTCAGAAGTTGAAGTGGAGATTTCCCCTGCCCAGCTACTAATGCTGCTTTCGAGCTGGATGAGGCTCTGCCTGGCTCTCATCTTTAAAGTGAAAATCATGTGAAATGTTCTATCAGGTCATAAAAACACTGATGACTGTCCTTAAAAAGATGCTTCAAGAATTGTGTAAAATCTGAAATTTATAGTGTATCCTCCCACTGGTCAAGTATAGCCTTAGGGAAATTCATCTTACCTTTATCAAAATAATTATCCTGATACTTGCTCTGGAAAAGGGGGTAGGATTTTCTTTAAAACATCTTGTTTTGTGCTTTAAGTTTTTCAATTACGTAAAGAGACTTCAAATTGTTTGTTTTTCTAGTTGAATTATCTAAGCTCAATGTATCTGCAAATCAAAGTTTAACCTTTTTATATTCCCGAAGTATTCACATCCTATTGCTTAGAGTATATCTAGGCTACTAGAGAAAATTTTGGTGCTGATAGTAAAGACTGAAACAGAAAGATTCATATTTTTATGTGCTTAATTCAAACATGTCATTTGTTCAATAATGTAGAAGAAGGGTTTATGTAGGGAAAAATAAATATTATTTATCTTTCTGTGAGAGTTTGTTACAGCCGTCACCCTTATAGAAAGTGGCTGAGCTCCAGAAATCAATATTTATTTCCAGCATATTTAAGCTTCTTCTATAACTAGAACATTAAGTTTATAGAGCTATGTAAAATATCTGATTTTAAGACTGTAACAAGTGGTTAGTGTGATATATTTATATTTGTGGAGTTTATGTTATCTCTTGGGGAATATATTGCATACGTACAGTTGTGGTGGGTGAATCTAACCCTTTCTAGAAAAATATACCCTGTTCTCAAGTTCTCCAGTAGCTTGCTAGAGAAAATATCAGTGGATTAAGTCCATCATCAAAATGTAGACAACTTCTGCAGAGCTTCATCAAAATCTCAGATTTATTATCTAAATTTTGAACTAAAATAATACTACTTTTTCACTATCTGAAGTTACAGAACTAGAAGGGGTAGAAATAATGGAGAAGAATCTGCATGATTTTGGTTTTGGATACTTGGAACAGCCATTTTTAAGTCGTAATTGGCCTTGTTATATTATGCTTATACTTATCTTTAAGGAGGAAGTTCACTGATGTTCGTTTCTTTAAAGTCGGCTGAAAACTGAGACAGGTTTTACAGCCCTGGGGTACAATATTCTTTAAGAGCTGAAATTGGCGATGCGGTTTTAGGTGTTGAATTTGTATTCTCTGAATAAGTGTAATTCTACTTAAAGTAGTAGTAGCTCATAGTCAAGCTCTCTTTATAAATTTCCCTCCTGTTATTGATGCTCTTTTATGCAGTTTTGCTCAGAATTGACCTTTCTCTTTTACTTCTCAGTAGGTTGGCATGAAATGTATATTTTATAGCTACGACTTGGACATATAAGACAAGCGTGTCATTAGAACTTGACTTTATCTTGTTCATTACAGTCCTTTTGTTCTTACGTTCCCTGACTATATCAAAGCTACATCACACTTCATAATTGTGTTGAAGTGTTGTTCTGGCTCTTGATCTTCATTTCTTTTTCCCTAAAGCTCACAATTTCTTCCAATCATTCCTACCTAACCTCTAGCTTTTATCTTTCTTTTCCCTCTATTAATAAAGAAATAAATAAAAAAAAAAAGAAAAACAACCACATAAATAAAGAGAAAATAAAATATATATTACATATTCTTTATAAAGGAAAATTATATATTTATTGATATGGCTAAATCCAATTAAATCTAAATTCTAATCAAGTAAGCTCCTTAGATATTCCCCTCCCCTGCCCTCCTGCCCTTATGATACTTTCAGATGTTTTCTGTTGCTGGCACTCTTCTATATGGTCCTGTTCTGTACTTTTAAAATATATATCTAGTCTTCATGGAGTCTGTCTGCCAGAAGTTATTTTGTGAATATCCTTTTTCACTCTTAAACCACAAAGGTGGTTTTTTTCCTGTGTGTCTGATGAGCCGTAAACTTAAAGTTTTGATTTGAATAATTTTGAAATTTGAATATGGATTTAATTCATAGTTTAAGTTTATATGTATTACTAATTGTATACATTTCTATGCAGTTTACAGTCTATAAACAACAGTAAAGAAGAGTCATCCAAAAGATACAGTAATTCATAATGCAGTTGAAGTGCTGGCTATTTCCTATCTATTTACTGTCTTCCCAAAGTTTAGATTAAATGAATAAGGTTCCTCTGCTTAAGAACATAATTACTCACTTGGTCTTATCAGGTGTTCCCTGAGGGATTTAATGGGAAAAGGGGGGGAAATTAAAAAAAAAAAAAATTAAAGAAAAAATTGGGAAGATAACAAAAGGCAGGACCCTCTTTCAGCAAAGCTGTGTTTTGGATGTGCATAAATTAAAAATTGATAGAATAGCAGGCCAGATCTCTCACAGTGAAACCATATTGCACAGAATTTTAGGATACAGAAATTTAGTTAAAAATTAAAAGGCCCCCTCGCTTTTCCTAAATCTGAATTTCACAGGATGCTCATGTTCATTTAAGCCATATCGTAAGAGATGTTCCCTTCTTAATTCTTAATCTTTCCAAAAGACATTTTAGTAGAAGGGATGGTGTCCCAGTTTAAAATCAAATTCTATTTAACGAAAGTCCTCTTAGAGCTGGAGCGGTCGTTGATGCGGAGGTCGCTTTTGAATTACAAAGTGGATGCAGAGGCATTTCATCTTTGAAAGTAAGTCCTCAATTTTTCTCTGTATCTGTAAAATCTCTAGTTTTGCAGAGAGATGTTCCCTGTGGGCTAACAATTTTTGTGTGGATTTAATGTCAATCCCTATGAAATTGTTAGGTTTATAATAATTTTTCCCACTATCTTCTTCTGGTTGCAATCTTCTATAGCTTTTCTTTCAATAAATAGTACAAAATCAGGGAAGCAATGATCTTTACAACAAGAAATGCTGCCTGGGAATACTACTACTACTAATAATAATAATAGTTAATAATAATAACAGTTATAATAATCAAATTTCATTTTCATTATGTGCAAGAGATACATCAAGACTATATAATCAAGAGCTGTCTTTCAGGTTTTATACTCATTTGCATTGATATTAATTTAATTAACACTACAATTAAGGATAACATTACTGTCGGGAGAGTAAATGATACGATATGAGGATAGCTAGAAATTTAAGGAAAGCAGCAAGACAAAACTAAGGCAAATGACAATAAAACTAAATATGTCATTACAAATTTAGAAAGGGTGTTTGATCATGCTCTACTAAGAAATCAGTAACCCTGCAGACCAACCCAGGCAAGTTAACTACCTATAAATAATTACATAATAATTTCAAATTCTTGGGACACAACAGGCCTGGGTCATACTTTTGCAAACATATACAACAAAGGAGATGCTGATGGGGAGAAGAGGCCTTGATAGCAGAAATGGGAGCGAATCAGGTAGTGGTCAAGGGCTTTGAGGGCCTTTAACAAAAGAGACATAGTATTTTCATTAGTATTCTAGCCTAAGGTTGTATTCAGCATAAATTAATCAAGTGATTATTTATGTCTTTTCACTGTCTGTGCTTTAATATTGTTGAAGCATTTTCCTTTACCTCTCCTGTTCTTCTGTGCAGAAAAAGGGACAGGCAGGCTGAAGAGCCACACACTTTGCTCAGCTCCCTGATCATCTCTTGCTAGTTCTCCTATCAACAAAAAAAAGTCCCCTCAAAAATAGCTTTTTTTTGGTTTGGATCACATATTTGAAGGACCATGTTAGAGGAATAGTGACAAAAGAAGCTGCTTTTTTTTTCTAACAAAGCACAATGAAAATAATAATTGCTTTTTGCAGTCAGATTCTGTTTTTCCAAACTGCCACTGCAGATATATGATGTGAGTGGGATTTTTCAGAAATCTAGAAACTCTGCTTTCATTAAATTAATGGGATTTCACTGGGAACCGATACAGGTTCTGTTTTTGCATTTGTCAATGAAGCCCTTCATGTGAGTGAAGGGCAGCCTGCATAAAAACCATTTCTGGCACTTTTATACTCATCTTCTAAGTAGAACAGCATTTTGAGATTTTCCTATCATAATGTTATGGTATATAATGGTGCCGGTATAATGAGAGTGTGCTTGCACTTCTGCATATCATATTGTATTGTACTAGCTTATGCTCTTAAAATGCAAGTATTTCCAAGAAATCACTGCTCTTTAGATAGATTTCACTCTTCTAGATCATTACATAAACTTGTATTGCTCTGGTAAAGATCACTCATATGTTCACTTGTTATCATGGCAAATTTCTGAAGTAACTCAAAATTGCTACTTTATTTACACCTTAATTCTCATATTATCTCTTTTATTTCAAAGACATGTATGTCAGTTCATAAGAGCCATAAATAATTTGGTAAACAACAGAAGTTAGTATCTTTTTACCACATTCACACAGGGAATAGGAAGGACAGCAGAGAAACCTGTCCATATTTGAAGTTAGCAGCTTTCAGGTTCAGATAGATCAATCAGTTTAGATAGATTTAAAAAAATTAATAGTACTAAGTTAAATGTAGTTTTCTGACTCAGATATGTGGTATAATGACATGGAAAGAATGTAGAATGACTATACTGAAAAAATTGGCATCAGCCAATTCTTTATTATATATATTTAATCCCAATTGATCACTTACAATTAAGAATGAATAGCTATATTACATCACACTGGTTTTACTTTTTTACTGATGCATATTTTCTCTGTTCAAGCAGAAAAATTCACCCAGCCAATGTCCTTATTTAAGGGTGAAAATAAAAATGACAGCGAAAGAAAACTCACTGCAAGCAGAAATTGTAATAGAAATACTGAATTTTAATTAATTGATAATTGCTATTCAAAAAAATAGATACTGCCACTCAGACTATCAGAATGCATTCCTTTGTATAAAGGAATTATGCAGTCTCTTCTTTCTATTTTTGTTATACAAATTTCAAATTTCCTTTCATGTTACTGCTAATTCCACATGAAAAAGAATTTAGAAATTCTCTTTCCTCTTTTCTTTCTTGTAGCATAGTATGTTTTAACATATCATTGAATTAATTCCTTCCAGTTTAACTTTGTAACTGTTTTGCATTTTGCCTTCCTCCTTTAATCCATAATCTTCATCTTAAAAAGAATACATTTTTAGCATTTTTTATAAAATTTAAGAATATTTGTTCTCAAATATCCTTAGATGTCAGATTAAATAAAAATCAGGATGTTCAAGGGACTGTGCAAGGTCACATAATTGAGTGACTGGAAATATGAGTCACTGAAAGTGACTGGAAAAGCTGAGCAAATGTTTTGGTGTGGCCTATCGTTATTTATTTAATTGATACAAAGCTTAGCCTTTTTTTCCTCAGTGTTTCCTGTAGCTTTCTTCCTATCCCCAAGCACATATTATTTGATAACTTCTCATTTTATTTAGCACTTTTTGTTTATTAATTTTGGGGAAAAAAAAGTCATTGCAATTAGAAAGATCTCTTAGGACGAAAAGCAAAGCCCTGCCAATACAGAATTGTAACATAGAATATAGTCCCTTGTGTTTTACCCATTTCATTTTAATTGTTTTGAGGAAGATCTAGCACATTGTGGAATAATCTCAAGAGAAGAAAGTGGAAATACCCTTTCTCACTTACAGTAAGTCATTCTTCAAATTCAGACTACATTGTCCTTTTTTGATCTCATTATTTCTAGATATGTCCCATTTGTATTCTTAAATAATTACTCTTGCCCCTTGGTGTTTACCTTCTCATTGCTTTTGACAGATATATCTCCTCCCTCTCCCCCCACTTAATTGTTGGTTAGTCAAGCTGTACATATTTAATCTTTCTAAGCTTTTCTTATGTGTCATCCCTTCCAACCCATTAAGCCTTTTTTCCCCTCTTAGCTCTGAGTTCCTTTCAGTATGTCAAAGCACAAAATGGAGCTGATTGTACTTGTCAAGTGTGTTCCAGTTCAGATTTGAAAGGATAGGCTGATCTTTGTGGACTTGCAAAGAAATGACAGCTCTATCCCTTGTTTATGCTAAGGTCCAGTTTCTACACTCTGACAATGCAAAAATATCTTAATAGGGATACTGATTTCATTGCTGCTACTGTAAAATAGTCTAAGGACACCGAGGCTCTGGTTGATGTTTTATCAACTTAATTTAAAAAAAAATCCAAACTTAAAAATTCACTTTTTCATGAGTCTGTTCTTGTGGTGTAGATATCTGTTTATATGGAGGAGTTATTATTATGAAAGGACCATCAGGAATAAAAATAGTTTCATTTTGTAATTTAAGAATTTGCCACATTTGAAAGGACATTGTGATATTAAATGCACGGAAGATTATGAGGATAAATTGTCATGACTTGTCCCAGAAGGCAATGTTAATCTCTGACCATGAACTGCAAAAGGGATTGTGCCACACAGAGTACAACACAAAATGTAGACAGTGCTAGTACAGCCTTTGATGGAAAAGATTTCTGGTATTGTCTGATGGTTTGGGTTTTTCTTTTACCATTAAAAGGTTTTCACTTTTTACATGAGGAGAGGCTGAGGGAGCTGGGGGTGTTCAGTCTGGGGAAGAGGAGGCTGAGGGGAGACCTCGCTCTCTACAACTCCCTGAAAGGAGGCTGTAGAGAGGTGGGGGTCGGTCTCTTCTCCCAGGTCACAGATGATAGGACAAGGGGTCATTGCTTCAAGTTGCACCAGGGGAGGTTCAGGTTAGATCTTAGGAAATATTTCTTTCCTGAAAGGGTTGTCAGGCATTGGAATGGGCTGCCCAGGGAGGTGGTTGAGGCACCATCCTTGGAGGTGTTCAAGAGACAAGTTGACATGGTGCTCGGGGATATGGATTAGTAGTGGATTGGTATTGTTTTGGGTGTGGTGTGGGGTTTGTGTGGTGGTGGGTTTTTTTGTTTGTTTTTGTTTGTTTGTTTGTTTGTGGGTCATGCTTGTTGGGTTTTTCTTTTTTTCTTTTCATTGGTTGGACTAGATGATCTTAAAAGGTCCCGTCCAACCGAGGTGATTCTGTGACTTATCTGAAGTTGGTAGGGCTTATCTGAAACCACTACCTTATTGGCAGGTGATATTTCAGCTGAGAAACAGATGAGCATCTCTTGCTGTTTCTCTATTGCCACTGGCTTCTTATGCAATCTAAATAAATTTCTGAGAACAGCACTTTCAATCGGGGATTTGTATTGACCAGCCTTGAAGAAGTAACACAAAAAAGCTGTGAAGATGGGAGATGAATTTTCTCACTAAATCAAACAAATAAAACAACAACCAAAAAAGGGAAATGCATTTGGAATTTGTGTTATATAAAGTAACCATGGAGATTATGTATTATTATATCCCTTCTCCCATGCTTATTGGCATGTTTCAATTTCTAAAGAGATCTCCTGTGTTGACTGAGGTGGTTTGATTTCTAAAAGAAAAAAAATAAACCAAAAACTGTACTGATATGAAGAAATTGAAGACACTGAAATCTGTGTGTATATATATCAATATTGTTTTAAATTAATATAAATGAAAGTATTTCAAAAATATTGATATCAGCATCTTTTCACCTGCTGCTATGCAAACATCTTGATGAAAGCTTTAGCCAAATGTTTGTAGACTCTGATTCCCTACCATCGTTACTGTTTAATGTTTTTTAAAAATCATTAAAACTACTGTATTCACATTTAAGCCAAGTCTACACATTCAATTTAAGTCAAAAATATTTAGGTAGCCTCTAAATACATAAATAAAATCGAGGAGGAGAACCCAGGAATAATCTAATCAAGATGCTAATGAAATCTTTATTAAAATAAGGTGTTCATTTGAAAAAAAGAACATGAATGATACGTCCTAGATGTTCCTTCTCAAATATACTTGCTTGTCTGTGGATTTTAGCTTCTGAGATGGTTTAATTCTGAATCTTTTCTTTATTTCTCTTTAAAATATTTCTAGAACTCGAGTTTAATTTCCATTTGACTCTCTGTGCTCACTAGCTCCTTAAGCTTTCTACTTCTGACAGATTACAAGGGTATCATTAAGTAATGCAAGTTCATGTCTTATTAGTAGACAATCCTGTTGACCTTCATTTCCCCGTGTCCCAACTCACATCGCATTTTAATGCTGGCAGTCTCATTTTTACTTTATCTAGGCTTTTAGCTCTTCACTTCTAAAACAAGCACAGGAAACCGTGAGAGCTTTGGTGCCCTGGTCTCACCTTGAAACTGTGACTTTCCAAGGCAGGCTAAAGGGTAATGATCATAATTGGTTTTCTTCCTCTGTTATTTATATTTGCATGCTATTGTTTTAATGGAAATTAATCCTTTCTTTTTGAGAAGTCTGTAAAGTGTAAAGGCATAGGCAGTTTATGATCTTGTGGTCATTAACTCTGGGGAAAAAAAAGACATGAGAATTGTATTTAAGGCTTGCCATCCTTCAGTCTTATCACCTGGTTTGTTCTTTGTGACTGGTTTGTGACTTTGATATTAAAGTTCCGCTATGGAACTATCACGGTCATACATATATTAGCCTGTGACATTAATACTTGATGATAATGGTTAGCTCAAGTTTCTCATGTGGTTTTTCTCCTTCTGTGCACAGGTCACTTTGACCTGGTTTTAATATGTGTTATTTGATTGACCCCTGTCCAGCAATGTGTAAAGCCCTGACACAAATAAGGTCTGGGAACAGTACTAATCACCCTCTCAATCTCTATAAAACAGGCTGGTATGAAAAGGATGTAGCAAATTTAATGCCAATAACTTTGTTTTCTAGGCAAAAGGGTATTAAGCAAGCCCTGGCAAGGTACATGTTGTACAGCCCTTCCATTTCAAACTAATGAAGGAAGCAAAGGCATCATCCGTCACAGGGGTGAAAAGCAGCCAGATATCTCAAAACATCATCTTTCATCTTCCATGAGGAAAACTGAAATTAACGCTGCTGATATGAAGGAAGGTATAAAGTCACGTGAGTTCCAGATGTGGATCTTTATATAGACACCCACCTAAAAATATGAAAGAGTAGGAAAGTGGAACTCCAGCTGGGTAAATTTTAGTAGTTCCTATATATATGAGAAGCTGTGTTGTAATTGTAAAGCATGAGGAAAAAGTAATTCTGCATACTATAGTGAAATCTCCCTTTTCACTGGAAGAGTCACTTACATTAGAATAGTTTTAGCAGAAGGACCTATTTTACTTGTTTTGGAGCCTTCTTTCAGCCAGCCAATATAAACTAGATAAAGCATTTGTATTTCTGGATGAAAGAAAATTGGCTGTAATATTTCTTAAAAGCAGTAAATAGCCATGAGCCATTAACGATTGTTTAGTCAATACCCACAAACAAGTTTTCCAGTTTTATTATATATGGCAACTTTGTTCAAAGATACTTACACCTCTTTCTGTTAATCTGTTCCAAAACCTCATAGGAAAGCACAGTATTTCATGATAATCTTGAATTGTTTTTTTTTAATAACTTTTAAAATAACTTTTGATTAAATGTAAGCATTACATACATGAACCCTTGTGAAAATGAGCTTTCTATCTAACCTAATCTTATTGTTCTATGGGGAACTAAGTGTTCCCCGTTCATTGTAGTTATCTGGAAATAGACTTCCTGAGATATGGAGCTGCTGGCTGGGCACAGGCTTTTACATGCTGTACGTATCATCCCCTGTGCTGCTGATGACCACTTGAGGACTGAGGCCCAGAAAATAGCAAAAACCTGCTCCCAACCAAGTATGTATTGTTTTCTGTGAAGCAGAACAGGGACTGTCATTGTGCTTTCCTGTGATATATATTTAAATAGTCACATCTGTATGACATAGAATCAGATTTTTCTCATAATGTTAGAACTGATCAGTTCTGTAACAAAAATTTCTTGTTGAGGATTGTGTTATAAGCTTGGACAGGCTTTACAAGGAGCAAAGAAAAGAGTGTTACAGTTAGGAATGATTTGAGATGGTCTTAATATATGGTCTATCTTTCTGACAGAACCTTTTGTGTGTGTGTTATAAGAAGTAATTACTGAATTAATGAATTCCATTATAAGGCAGACAAATTCTAAAGTAAATTTCTCTGAGGTCCAACCTTTTCGTAAAAATTGGCTGTTGGTAGCATTGGGACATCCAATGTGACAGAATAGGCTTAGAATGGTGTGACATAGGCTTTAATTTCTTTATTTACTAGAGAGAGCAATGAATAAGTATAGGTTTCATTCAATTTCTAAATATGCCTGCCTTTAAAATAAATCTAGGCAATATCAAGTAATCCAAATAAAAATCACCTGCATCTTTACTCTAGAGAAATCTGTAGGTTTTTCTTAAATCTCTTTTCTTAATCTCTCACAAGCTTGAAACTATCTGAGCAATATATCTTTACCATGCTTTTATCAAATATTGACAATATTAAAAAACTGCTGATTTTTGTCCTGAATTGTGGAGTACAGTGTTGAGTTTAATTCATAATAAGTAAACAAAAAATAGCATTTTTCTTCAGTGAGGTGCATTATTTTTACCAGCATTTCCAGTGGGAAGTGCAGATAACTTTCTCTATGCCATTTAACAATTAACTCCTTTAACAATTGTCCATAACAGAACAGATAGATGTTGGGTATAAAGACTTAATTTGTGCTTTGACAATTAATATCTGCAGTTTTAGGTACCAAAGGTGTGGCTCCAGCCTCTCTAGGTGGGGACATTTGCGGATAGAAGCCTTGCAGAAGAAAACTGCAGAAAGGCAGGTAGGATTTTACAGCTTCTTCAGGTTACGTACGTCTGCACCTGGCAGGCTCTGAAAATCTGTCTTTACATGTAACAGAAGAAAGACATGAGGTGTTGTTTAATTAGTGACAGAAATGATTCACGTTCTGTGGAAACTTTTGGTGATGAGCTTATATGGATAAAGTTATAATTCTTCTCTCGCCTACAGGACACACTGGTCTGCAGCTGGGGCCCTATGCAGCTTTGCAGAAAGTACTAAGGCAGTAAAGAGAAGAAGGCTTGGCTTCTTTTAGCCAACCCACTATTAATAGAAATAGAAATCCCAGTGAAATGCAGTCAAATAAAGTTATTAAAAAGAGAAGAAAAAAAAATATACAAAAGAGAGAGGCAAGGAATAAGTGGTTCTTTGTATTTCTAGAGATGATAACATGGTAACTTTTTGTCCCAAACAAGATAGAAGCATCAAAGTAGTGAGATTAGTTTATATATATTTGATAAGGAGCAGCCATAGAAGAGAAATGGAGAGAGCAGTATCATCAGTAGATCTCATCAGACTGCACTCACACAGCACTCGCTTGCATTGTACCTCACAATGGGAAGAGGAACATTAAAATGAGGTCTTCTCCCTAACTTTCCTGTCCATTTTGCCTTTGTGTACCTTCTGATCAGGCAATAATTGTGACAGTAGTTGTGGCTTCTGCAAAGTCTAGAGCATTGACGGAAATAGATATGCTCATGTAGCTTTTTGAATGTTGTTTGGCACATGGAGCTAGAGAGATTCAGAGGAAAGGAGTTGTCTCTAGTTTGGAGAGTAACGATAAAAGCAGGTGCTTTCAGCAGAAAGAGAGATTGGCCTGTGGGAAAATGAAATTTATAGGAGGTCGTTATCTATACAGAAGCCTTATGTGCAAGGAGAAGTAAGATGTTGATTCTAGTTGTACTTTCATTTGTTCTGAGAGCAGGGAAAAGTAAAAGGAGATCCTGCACAGAACGGGGAGCAGGTAGGTTGATGTTACTGTGTTGTCCTCAGTATGTACCATAGGTTACAATTCATACCACTTCTCCTAAATATCAGCATAGTCATTGAGATGGTAATTGGTGCAGGACTGTACTGTATAGCCCAGTAGTTATTCAGAAGGATTCAAGATCAACCTAAAAAACACCAGAGGGTCTACAAATAAAATTTTGAACCTCTAGGTAAAAACATCAAAATCAAGACCTTGTGAATCCAGCACATCTGTTTCATTTTAAGTAGCTTGAATGTTGATTATTGAATTATTTTTCTTTCCTCTCATTGTGGCATAGAAAAAAAAATCAAATAAAATAATTAAAATTTGATCCAGCTCTCATCTATTTTTCCATAACTGCACATAGCTGCCTTTAACAGTAAGTCAACAAGTAAATAGTCCTTCCTACCCTTGTAACTGTTGTGAGTAGGTTTAGATTAATCATTTTATGTTAAATTACTGCTTGATTGACAAACTAACACGTGTACATCTTTTTTTAGGACGTGTGTCCTTCACTTACAAAATATAACTTCATGATCATGTTGGAAACTCCAGGAAAAAATGTCAGCCCAAGAGTTAAGATTGACTGTTAAACAAAAACCAGACTTTCAATATTATAACCACTGAGCAAAAATTAGCATGCCAGTTCCCTAGGCAATCAAAGCACAGACAAAGCACAAAGGATCATCCTGACAGATGTGTTACTGAGAAAATGGCCACTTCTGGCTTTGTGATTATTTGCTCAGATGTTTAATCTTCATGTGATAGAAGAGCTTGCAGAAACTGGTTGCAAGGCTGTTTCATGTGTGCCTGGAGCTGAGAGCATCACGAGGCTTGTGCTCATTGAGCTAGGAAGTGAAACTGGCCAGTTGAATACGTTGCCCTGACAAAGAGACAGCACCCAGATATAAAGGGGTCAGGTTCAAGGCGTTGACCTCCTTATGTCAAATGGGCCAGACTTAATCACAGAGACCGAGGGCATATTTACATTGCCCAGTGCAGCACGACACAGAAGCTTTGTGGTAACTAACTCTGGCCCTGAGCCACGCTGTATTGCTTCTGATCTGGGTGCTAGGTTAACTACAGCTAGATCAATGAGGTGCTGCAGAATGGAAGAGAGCTCCCTGGAAAACCTGGGCTTCAGAATAAGCAGCAGCTTGCTGAGCAGAGCTTCTTGTCTTGAGGTTGCCACCTCTCTTTGCAAACCAGGCGTTGAAGGGAATGATTGGAATGGTTCCTTTATTTAACATTTCTTCTATTTATTCACACATTGTGACATTGGTGACAAAAGCACCAGGATGGATTTGTCAATGAGGTTGCTGTAGTACCACCACTCAATACAGACAGGGTGTGCCCTGCAACGACCCCTGCACTGAACAGCCTCGGCACCCACGGAAGCGGCCTTGAGTGCTGTGCATTAGTAGCTAGAGCAAAGAAATCAGAAAAAGTGCTTACATCAGAATGAAATCCTACCATTTGCACCATAGGCTTGTCTAACTATTAGCATAGAAAAGTAATTTTGTCTTAACTCCCTTAATTTCCCTCTCTCGAATGTCTAAAACAGATTTACCAAGTGAATGTGCAAAAATGTAAAGATATAGACTGGTGAATCCGCATGGTCCTACACATCAAAGTAAAATACCATTTACATAAATATGAGATTAAATAGGTCAGTCACATACATAATAGCTTCTCTAGTATAGAATGTTAGCTATACAATATGTGTTGTACAGTATGTAAATTAGTTGCTGTTCCCATAGTTCATATTTAATTCACATCATGTTATCTCTGTTTATTAAAGAATAATATTCATAAGCATCAATTAAATGGAAGGAAATGTGTGCTTAATCTGCAACTTTTTAATTATGTATTTTGAGTTGGCCTCCAGAAACTGTATACTTAAAAAATGCTGTGGAATAAAACTTGCATCTCAGAGAGATATGCAATACTTCCACAAATTCTAACAGAATGCCTTCAGATTAGGAGACAAGCAGCACAAATCACAGTGATGAGGTATGTTTGTAAACGTGTAAAGTAATGTACATAATAAATACAAAAATACATAGACCATTTATATATATAACTTATTGTCAGGTGATTAAATATCAGTGAAAATATTCCTCAAAGTAACTCCTAAATACTTTACATTTATTTATGTTTGGGTATATGCCCATGTAGATAGCTCTGTGTAAAATGTTGGGCTTGATTCTTTATCACACGTTGGTCCACTCACGTTTATTTTGCTGCTGTTCTTTCTGATTTACTCCAAAATTACTGAGAGGAGATGATTCAGGCCCTTCATATCTTGGAATAGCAGTACATCTCAAAGTACACTTCACATTTCAGAAATACCAGAGTGAATAGCTTCCAGAAATAGATGTAGTAGCATAAAGTAAATAGTGACTGCCTGTGCTACCGTAGTTTGGTATGTTTTCAGCCTTTTTGTTTCTTAACATTCCTAGAAAATTTCTTAGTAACAGATTTTGTCTTGTAGTCTACGTATGAAACTTGGACTCGGACAGAACTATTGCAATCAGGTAGCTTGGGTTATATTAAATTCATTCACATTTCCAAAATCCAGAAAAACCTGTTCATGCAAATTGCCCAGATGCCTCAGAGACAGGGGTTACCTTTTCTGGTGATTATGGTGTGCTAATGCAAAAGATAGAAAGGGCAAGAATATCTGTACAGAAGAGAATAAAATATAACCCTGGCAAGGGCACATACAGGGAAAGACAACTTTCAGGACCAACAGCAGGGATAAAGCGGTTTATATTTATGCAGAAAATTATGTTTGGATCTTGGTATATTACAAATCCAACTGCTGATTGCAGGAAATGACATAATGGAAACTCACCTGTTTGATGGAGAACAGCCGTCCTTGTGCATGAGGGCACGTGCCAACAAACTGGGAGTCCAGCCAGGATGACAGATGAGAAAAAAGAGGTACCAGATTTGCAGCACTCATAAGGCACGATGGCAGAATACTAGTATGGCAAAACATTCCAAGTTTGGTCTGCATAATTGATTTCATAGGATGTAATATTTTTTCCACAGTTAGTGGAAATAACATATTTAAAAGAACAATCTACTCACTGACAGGTATTTCTTTTTTTATGAAAATGCAAGCTGGAATACTTTGAGCTTGCAGTCCAATGTCTATTTCTTATCTAATGGTATTCCTATAAAATTATTTTTAATTCAATCATCTCCTAATTTTGTTTCAAATTCTTCAAAAAAAATAGAATTAATTACATTTTAAGAAGGAATGAAAACATGTTTTGCAGCCCAACCCAAAACTTTGTGCAGAACATGGATAACTCAGCATGAAAATTTCTCTATAAAACCACAAAAGGAAAAATTCCTCTTCTTTGTCTGCAGTCTTTTCTTTTTAACCATACCAACAGAGCTGACAGATTTAGGAATTTCTTTAACTCAATGAGAACTCAAATTAATAATGGCTGTAAATATAGCAATTACAACGTGAACAAATATAGTACAAGATGTTTAATGCTTAGTTTAATTGTTATTCTGTTTTGGTAATCATTTATCTTTCCCCAAATTTAAAGCTTTGCACAGTTAATGAATGGCTTTCATCTAACTTCTGTAATTTTCCATTCTATGTGTTGTTAATTAATTTCAGTGAACACTGGATGAGATAATATTACTATCTGCATCTCAGAAAAACCCCCCAAAACACCCTACTACCCTGGGAAAAGTTGCTATATATGGAAAATAAATATTGCAATCTCACTTTTTAAATATTGCAGTCTTTTTTTATTTGGCTGAAATACTAAATGATATGAAATAAAGTGAGTCTGGAAAAGTTCTTGAGAATATTAATTATTTTCAAGATTAATAAATGAATACACATCTTCGATGAAACATTTTAATGAGAAAAAGTTAATTTTAAAATTTTAGGGATAATTTAATACCAGAAAGTTCCTAAAAATATTTGCTAGGCATTTTATTGTAGTAAAAATATGTTGAGAATACTTTTGTCTATTTTGTTTGTTTTCCTATATATGTGTGTATATATTTTCCTGTATATATACACACACATATGTGTATGTTTTTGTGTATACATATACACACATACAGGAAAACCAAAGAAATGTATATATGTGTGCAGATATATATACACACAAATACGTACTTGTGTGAGCAGGCTTTTTGTATATATTTTCAGGGTAAGACTTATTGATTCCACATGGAAACTCCCTTCTGCTCTCCACTGTTAAGTGAAATGACTTGTCTGCTGGACTTGGGCAGCCCATCTGTCTGAGCTGTCTCATTCTTGTGCAGAAAAGAAAGGCAGAAAACTCAATTTTTTGCAGTTGGCAAGCAATTAATGTCACGTACAGTTTACATACTAACACCCAGAAACAAGGGTGGTCCTTGCCTGCAATCAAAGGTTAAAAGCAGTACGAACCAGAACCAAAACAAAAAGGCTGAACCACTTGCTGTCTTTTCACTACTTTCATAAAACAATAGGGGAAAAAAAAATTAACCCATTTATTTTTTCCGTCTGGTGGCTCTAGAGGTTTATTTTAAGGGAAATATGAGAATTATAGTTTTAAAGGTACAGCCTTTAGCATTTAAACCTTTTTTTCAGTTATATTCCTCTCCAGATATTTACATATTTATAGAGGTTCTCCCCCGCCCCAGCAACACACCCTGGAAGTCTGAGGAAGAAGAAGGAAATCTATACATTTCAATCAGTACCGAGGTGGTAAGTCAGAGGAGTTCTTGCCTGTAAAATCTAGATGAGTTTTTCCTACGTATTTTCACCTCCTCCGTGGAGATGCATTTAAATAAATCTTTATTACCGTAGCAGTGTTCTCGTCATGACCTGCCATTGTTGCGGTTACATGACAGCTCTCCTTAGTTGCTCTTTAGTCTCTGAAACCTTCACCATTCAGACTGAAAATCCTCTGTTTGTTTTCTACCTGGGGTTGAATTTTAGTAGCAAGCTTGGACAAAGCCAGTTGTGCCATTTGTCAGTGAGGGGAGAATGAATGAACACACAGCTCTTTTCATTGCAAAATTATTGCATCTGACCTTTCTTATTTTCTATTTTGTTTTTTGTCTTTTGTTTGAACTGAAACATAACGTTTTCAAAGTGATTCTCTTTTGCCAGCTGCTAATGTGCAGACACTGAATTGTGTTCCTGAGGATTACTGCACTGCTTACTGCACTTCACAGTCCTTTTATAGTGTAACTTAAATATGTTTAGCTGTGAGGAGAAGAATTGGGAGGGGATGGTCTTGTCAGAAAAGCGATGAAGCAAAACTTAGCATACTTGATATAGTTTCTAAATGGCCATGCATGTCTTGAACGGTCAAGCTGCTTAGGGACAGATCTTTAAAAAGCACCTGAAGGCTTTCCAAATGCAACTCACTTGCTTTTTGGAAAACAAAAGTCACATTTTTCTTCTCTCGGCATACTTCCAAGGTATTTTTGGTGCCTCCCAAGGAAGATGGGCATGTAATAGATTTCTATAAATTCCTTTGAAATTATTTTGTAAAAATTGAGATGATAACGCTCTCTTTCTTTCCTCTGTCTTGTTCCTTTGTGAGAGAAGCTGTCTTTTATTGTATTTGCTTAGTACAATGAAGCTGGGAGCTGAATAGCGATCTGCTGAATAGTGATGATGATACTATGGAAAAATTTATACTTCCTATGCTATCCATCTTACAGTCTGAAGGAACTGGGTCACAAATGGTAAGTTGCTCAAGGGCACCAAATGTCACAAGAGGAATAGATGGCTAAGGATTTCCACAGCCCACTGAAACTCAGCGATTAAATAAATATAAGGGACTGCATTCATTATGGAGTTGATTTAAAGGATGGGTTTAAAGCTCCAATTAGGAAAACATTTGAAAACATACTTAAGTCACATTTAAAATTAAATAATAATTAAAGGGTGCTTTTCCCATAAAATACTTAATCTCCAGAAGTAAAACTTTCAGTAATTTATGGGTATCTGCAAATAGATTCATATATGTGAAATGATGTGCAGTTTTAATGTCAGTAGTCGTTGCCAGATCCACTTCTGCATGTATACTCATGTGCAAAAATACTTAAAAATGCAGATCTCTGAGAAAGTACAGTGTTACAGTTGCAAAATAAAACCAAGATGAGATTGTCCTAAGTTACTTACATTCTTTATATTACAGAATACCAGGATAGAAAGTTACAGTCCTAGTATTAAAAATAAAATAGATGATTAACTATTAATTTATGTTTTGTTCATTCCAGGAATGTAAAGTGAATTCTGAGTAGTCTTGATTTTGCATAGTTATTAATGGAAATTATGATGTTGGGTCTGCAGATGTCAGATCTTGCTGTTCTCTGTGCTTGTCTTTTGAAATCTCTTTCCACTTTTGCATATTTGTTATTACAAACTTTATTCAGGGATTTCCAAAGACATTTTCAAGTGTTTAAGTGGACAACAGTATCTAAGTGTTAACTGAGTATCATCTGGCTTTGAATTATTTCAGTGTTTGAAATACCTCTGGCACTTTTGGATAATTTGCCAATGAACTGACATTCAGAGAATAGTTGAGACAGGGGGGTAGTTGGGGGAAATATAGTGCTTTTAGATGCTAGGAAAATTCATAATGAGGTATCAAAAATTTCCTTCATCTGTCTTGCAAAGTGTACTCCAAACAGTTAATAATGTTACGATGATTAAAATAACTATAGATATATATGTAAATACAGGCATCATAATTTTCTCATCCAATTTAAGCAACCAGGTGTGATGTTTCTCATGCTGTTATTTTCAATTTTGCTTAAGGATTTGCTGTAAATAGTCTTCGTCTTTTATGTTTAAGAAAGCAGTGAGTGAGTTTAAACAGAATTCTCCTGTTTAAAACAGTTGACATGCTGCTTTGCCTTCTGGTTCAAGCAATGCAGGGGAATAGAACGGGCAGCATCTGTAGAAGGTGTTGCTGCCACAGTAGTACCTGCAGCGGGTACCGTAAGGCGTCACTCGGGGAAGCACAGCGCGTCCTGCATTCCTTGAGGCGTCCAATGAATATGTAAAGGGACTCACAGGCATCTTTTATTCTGCAGGAGTCAGATCTGGAGAAAGGGGACTGGGGTCCTGCTCCTGATCCTGGCACCGTGAAGCTTGGGTTCTTCACAGGGATTTATGAGGACTGTCACGAGAGACCAGGCTGTTTGAACTATCTTTTTCTAATAGTTTTTGCAGGCATATATTGGTATCGCTGGTATCTAGACTGACGTCTTTAATTCACTGGTCTTTTAATAAATCACATCTGGTTCAGGGGGATCACTGTAAGACTTATTTAATCACAGGTTAGAGAAATCAGATTTTTGGTAGGTTTGTGATGAGGGCAGGAGCCTCATAAGTGGAGTTAGTTGAGAGGGCTTGGATGGCCTGTAATGGGAAAAATTACAATCTTTGAAGTGACTTTTTTGAGCGTCACTTGTGTTTCCCAACCTCAGTGCAGTCCTGTCATGTCTCTCTGGCTGCTGGCTCTCCCCAAAACAGCTGCTTGCTTACAAATAAATTTTCAAGCTCTCTCTGTCCTCTGAATGATTCCTATCCAGCCCCGTATCTCCTCCTAAACAGAATAATCGGAGAGTATGTAAAACCAGTTTTTGGGACATGCAAGGACATTTACTGTCATTTGTCTCTCTGAATACCCTGAGCTATAATAAGAAAGCAAATAAGATTCAAACAAATGTTTTAAAATATGTATTTCTTTTGCTGTATTATATTTGCATATGCTGAAATTATACAACCTTTGTAATAGTCCCAAATGAAGTGTACAAAGTAGAATTAGTATAAACCAGAAAGTTTTCAAAATTATTTCCATCATTGGATAATAACCAGACCTATTTTTTCTCCTACAAATGGCTCCCAAGTTGGCAAAAAATACAAAGAAAACATAATTGGTGACTGCTTTCAGTTTTGGTTGTTTCTGAGGAAGTTTTGCATCTTTAATTCATTCTTTATAGTAATAGGGTATTTCCTCACTGTGCCATTATAAGTTATGATACAGATCCAGCTGAGTCCACGGAAATGAGTGTAAATTTAGTATTAAAGTTTCTTGGGAATGTAGAACTTAATGAATAGGAAATTTATAAACGATTGTATTCTACTGAAGCAATATGCTTGTAAGCTCTTTGTTCTGAGTACCGTCCCTTGTGCACAGCCTCAAAAAATCCTTTGGGGGTGATGAGTAATGCACCAGAGTGAACAGAAGTTGGATTTGGAGAGAAGTCAGAATGTTTCTGATCACTTTGGAAAGAGACAATGTCATTATACAAAGTGAACACCAAAGTAATCTATGGGGTAGAAATCACGAGATAAAGCTGAGGGGTTTATTTTTAATCCTTCATCCACACGCGTTAGACCCTTTAGGAAGACCGTGCTAGTTTTACAGAATGTTGTGTTTAAAATAAATATATTAATAGAAGATATTAAAAATCACTGTGGCTTTAGGTAATGTTTTTAATGTTCAGCTCTGTTTGACACATCTGTCTGGAGCCAGGGGAAAATTGCAAATTAAAAAGATTCACAAGATATGCACACCCCAGTGTCTGGGAGAGACTAGTCATTTGGGTAGGCCTTTTTTTTTTTTTGCATGCTCTGACCCAAATAGCTTATTTTTCCCCTTTGATTTAGAACGCAGGAGAAGTTATTTGCTATTTGCAGATCAGGTTATTTGGGTCAAAGCACTGGAGTGGGCCTAAAGTACCTGAGCGGACGGGGTTGGGTTTTTTGTGTCTTATTTCTTTTTTTTCTTTTGTGTTTTTGCACCAGCTCCGTTCTACTTCACTGCTGCTCCACATTAGAGCACCACCTCCCTGATCCCAGCGCAGCAAAACTCCATCTGGGTCGGATGCAGGTGGGATGGATGTGCCTGCAGGTACGTGGTGCCCGTGTGTGGCAGGCTCTTCTCTTTTCCAACAGAAGGAAACACGAGTTGGCAAAAAATACGAGCTGCGCGTTGTCTTTGGTAAGGCTCTTGATGCAGCGTTTCTTAAGTGAAAATAGAATCCAAAAATTATCTTGGATGAGAACTCTGCCATTAGGCAATGACAAGTAAAGGGTAATGATCAAAAGTACTGTACCTAGCAGAGAGCTGCAGGAATCATCGTTTAGTCCAGTCGTCCTTAACATCTGTGGAAGGGCAGGAGCAGCATATTGCTCTTTTGGAGCGGATAGTTAGCTGGGAAATGTTGAAAGTATCCACACAGATAAAGAGGAAGGACTGAAGTGGGTCTAGGAAGAGAAAAGATAAAAACTGCTGCTTAGAAAAATTATCTGAAACAAGGATAATGTGGAGAAAAGTGATAATAATACAGACTTCGGAAGAGCAAAACGGAACAGATTAATAGATGTGTGTCTGTATTTCAGTGTAATAGACAAAAATCACTTTGGGTTTATATATGCAGAATTAATGAACTGGGAAAGAAAGAAAGAAGTGAGAAAGAATACAATATGCATATATACGCCCTCCAAATTTCCTTTGCCTGGTAAGTCTGATAACTTTTCTTGTAAATCAGTAGGGAGTTACAGAGATGGCATCTATCAGAAGACCTCTGCTTTGGAATTGGTTGTCTAGGAAGGTGTGTGAACTTTAAGTCTGACAAAATATAATGGTTTATGCCCCAACAAGGAGTGTCCCATAGTCCTCTGGCTCTGAATGATTTCCTTTCCTTTCCTTTCCAGTCTTTATTATTTTCCCGCATTTAGCATCCAAGTGGGATCCTTCACTATTCATTGCGGGAACTGAATCCAGGAATGTTTGGCAAATGCTGTTTATCTGTGATTTAAATATATGAAGAATAGATGTGAAGTGCTGTTCACCTGCATTTCTGCTAGCTTTTGGATTTCTAGATTTAAGATTAAGTCAGTAAACTTGTTTATCCACTTCTTAATGAGATTACTTGTAATCACAAACCAATTGTGCTTGAGTTTTTACCAAAACTTGTTTATCCACTTCTCAATGAGATTATTTGTAATCACAAACCAATTGTGCTTGAGTTTTTACCAATCTCCAGAGCAGCTGCATCCTGCAGTATATACAGGATGGCTTAGCATTGCTTTGGAAGGGAAGAAAAAGGAAAGGGAAAAAACAATCTTTGTACTAAGTTATAACTCTTCCATAAAAGTAAACTGAGGCCTTTTATCATCTCCTCTTACGTAGTACTCCAGTTCCTTACTAGTCCAATTTGTCCCAATGGGAATGTTCCTCTCTTTTATTCACTGTGTTTGGATAATAGCAGGAAAGCGAGCAACCAGCCTTTGCCCAACAGAACTCAAAATGCTCTTTTGTAGTCCCATCACCTTTTTTAAAATCTAACATCTTAGATTTAGAAATAGGGCCAAGGTTTCCTGTTAGCTTGCCTGCAGAGTACCATGTTTAATAAGGCAAACATTGCTTCCATTGCAGTGTTTTGGCATCAGGCACGGAGCAACGCATGGGTAGGAGATGGACACAAAATTAATACCCTCAGAGGATGCCCCCAAAGGCCTCTCAGGTGCATTTAAACTACGGAGGGCAATGGCTGAACGACGTGTGGACTTCTGCTTAACAGTCAAAAGTGTCATGGATTTAGAGAAAGATAATGAGAAGGTAAGGAAAAGTTTTGCTTGCATGAGAGCCTAATAGCAGGGATAATTGTCATTCCCTTTTCAGAATATTTAGATGTTCAGAAATGTTTACACTGTTAAGTTTTATAATTAAGCAAACTATGTGCATTTCAACTACAATTTTGCCATGTAATATTGATTTTGCTCAGTTATAAAAATTGTGAGTGCTAAGATAAAAGACAAATATTGCTAAAATGAATAGAAAAAAAATCCTATCGCCACCAATATATTGAAAATAGTTGAAGAAAAAGCCACACAAAATTAAATGGTTTTCTGACAGATCCTTGCATTTTTGCATGAACATCTTAAATGAATCCTTACTATATATGAGTTTGTTGTGTGATTCAGTAAATGATAAAATTACCTTCAATGGTATTTTTTTCCAGGCAGCTGCTTCATGTGCATTTCCATTAGAAAGAACAAAGTGTTCAGGATTAAGATGAGAGTGCTCTTTAGTGGCCTCAATAGCTGGCTCATTCAACTCTTCAAACTGTCAATATGCCAGATATTTCTATGTAGTGTTCCCATTAAACATTTTAATCAAGAAAAACTACTGTAATAGCACCAAATTGGGCATATAATTAAAACAGCAAAATTTCATATTTTCTCTTTCATGTAAATGTGCTAATTCTCTAATAAATTTCATAAAGTTGACTCATAATTCTGCTTTGGCATTCTGACAAAAGAACAGAATTCTTTGCAAGTGTTTGCTTAATTTCCATTTTTCAAACCTAATTTCAATTTTTATTGCTTCATTTCGACTATACTGATTAAAGTAATATTAAGTCTTGCGAAGCTTTGCCAAAGAAAATGAAAGAATGAAATGATGTATATTTAATTAGCTACAGTTCTTATTTAGGAACAACTTATTCTTTCTCTTTTAAGATTGATTTTTTTATCAAGTAAACTCTAAATCACTCATAACTCATTAGTCAACCCTGTGAGAAATATGGGGTACAAGGGGATCAAAACAACGCTTTCATATTTAAAACCTGTTCATTTAAACAAATTGGTATGTATCATTTAAAGAAAATTCAGAAAGATATTTTATAAAATAGAAGCCCTCTATCCTCCTCAAATCTCTGCAAGAGCTATATTTTGGTCTTATACCACTCCAGTGTTGGCTTCAACATTGCTACTTTCAGATAACAGGTTTCTGGAGAAACAAAGAATAAAACATGGCAACATATGAAAAAATATTTATAAGAAAAAAATAAATTAGTACAGTTTAACATCTAAAATTCATGAGCATTCATTTCAGTTTAAAATACATTTTTAGGTATAGTTCCTATGTAAACAAGCAGGTATTATGGTTGTTTATTGGGGAGGGGTGTGTGTTCTCATGTTTTCTGGCTTGAAGTAGCCTTCAAAATGTTTAAGTGGTTAAGTAGTTTTCTTCCTTATTTAAAACTGGATTTGTTTCCATGGTCAAATGTTTTGTTGAGTTGGGATTATGTTCAGCACCTTCACAAAGAAGTCTTAAATGATAAGGCTACATTAAACGATGTCATGTGTCACATTGCAGCATTAACAGGGAACAATAAATCAGTTATTCAAATGTAAGTGTTGGAAAACCAATTTTCAGTTGAAAACTAAAATTAATTTCTATCAGAAAGAAAAAAAAAATTTGGAATTTACAGTTTAGCATCGGACATATACAGGACTAAGGGCATGAACTTACTATGCCCTTGTTTATAAAAGCTAAGATTGAAAAGTACAATCTTAAAATCTCTAAAGTTAAAATTGTAAGGTCCCTTCTACAATAGCTTTCCCTTAATTCTCTTAATCTTCTCTTAATTCTGTAGAGAAGAGTACTAAACTTAAACTGCCCTCTTTTCCCCAGACCTGGGAAACTTGTAGAAGTGGAGCACTCCAGAAAAGTCAGTATATTCCCACTTACAAACAATATTTAAAAAAGCAAAAAAATCAGAGGTAAAAGCAAAACACACTTAAAAAACTACCTGGCAAAACTGAATAATCTACCAAAGCTTAGAATACTTTGAAACCACTTCTGCTATAATTGTACAACAGCTGATGAAGTAGTTAGTAATTCCCTTTTTGTCCTGGACAAGCTCTTAACAGTTTTTTGCCCAAGCCTCCAATAAAATCTAGTTGTCGGGTAGTCAGTCGCCTAAAGTCCAGCCACACAACCACTAAATGATATATTTTCTGTCATATAGATAAAACCCCAAATCGCGAGTAATAGATAAAGGGACATCATAAGAATCAAACCACTTGAAAGATCAGCCTCTTATCCTTGAAGTTATGTGTGATTTCTTCTTGCCACAGGTTCTTTTGCATTTTCCAGCGTTTTAGATAGAATCGAACCCTTAAGCAAGGGGTTCTCTTTTCTTTCCCTCTCTCCTTTTTTTTTCCTCTTTCCTCTTCCTCCTTTATGACTCCTTTTCACTGTGGGAGGCTGCATTCAGGACGACACATGTGTCACATGGTGTGTCAGTCAACTTGGTCATTCTTCCAATAAGAAAAGTAGCATCATTTTCACCCTAATATCAGACTTTAACCACTTAACATTGTAAATGTATCCACAAAACTGGTCTGTAATGCACAAGCAGGTTCGGCATGGCCCATGCCTGCAGTTTCTTGGTGCCAAAAGACAGTAGCAAAAAGAAAGTTATTTTTTTAGTAGGACCCCATAAACCCGGGGAGCTCTGGGGTACTCTTCCAACTTCCTTCGGGTGTCAAAAAAAGTATTCCTATCTCTTAAGATTTGGCCACAGACTTTTACTTACAACAGTGAAAGTTCTGTATGGTATGTCTAGTGTTGTACAGCTTTCCTGGTCATCCATGATTTGTTAAGCTCTTTTAGTTTCAAAATATAATAGTAACCACAGGAGCAAGAAAGAATAGCTTCTGGGTACAAATCACTACAAAGCTATAAAATTCTGTGGTTTTCCCAGTCAATTAGATTTTGAAGTACCACTGAGAGAATAGTCTGTTTTCTGTATCCTACTGTTGGAAATGTTTCTCATGGTATATGCCATATAAAGTATATATTGCCTTATAATAAAATTTGTGTTTATTTAGCACACATTTAATGAGTGCCTCAACCTACTAATTAGAACAAGTAACCCAGAGGTCCATTATAAACTGCTAAAAGGACAGGTATGCTGTCCCTAAGAAAAGAAATATGACTGCCTTTATTTATTATTAATCATTACTTTAGTTAACCAATTAACAAATCACTTTATCCTTTCAGGCTTATAAATGTAGGCATATTTCTATGTTAATTATTATCACTAAGTTATTAATGCTATAGAATAAAAGAATTAAACATTTTCTGTTACTTTGCTCTAAGCAAACAATAGCCCTTAAGGTTTGGAACCTCCAACCCCCTAAATAAATTCTTTAAATAGTAACTAATTTTGCAAATGATATAACCACCTTTACGCTGCATGCCCATTTTTCTAGGTAAATGGGCAAGAATTTAGGCAGAAGATCCTCAGTCGTCACAGTAAGGACTGTGGCTTTTCCAGCTTGTGTGTCTCAGTATGTTGTTCAGTCTGAGTAGGCTCAATGTGGCACAGCTCCCTGGTTATTCCATCTGCTTGCCAGAGTCACACTGTCAACTCTTAGTTTTGTGTGAAGAGATTCAACTAAACATTTCATGCATATATATAAAAATATATATATAGCCCTATTGTGGCTAGGGGAGTAAGATGTGTCCTATTTTGTTCGCTTTGCACAGAGTAGTTCACTCTCTTGAGAGCAAATATTTTAGTTCTTGTTTCCCTGATTACTGTGTCAAGGTTTTCAGTGGAGCAAGAACTGGATTTGTGGCTCTTTGTCTTAAGGGGGGGTGCTACCCATCACCCTTGGCTAAGGAATTGCTCTCAAGTTTAGTCTTTTTTTGGTGCACTGAATATTTAATTAGTTATTGCAAAGTGGAACAGCTTTCAGGCTGAGGTTGGAGGGGGAAAATATTTTCCTCCCTCATGAATATCTTATGGGATATTCTCCTGGAAGGTAAGAATTCAGATCTTCTCAAGCAGAGAAGAGAGTGAACCCAGGTTTGTTACACTCAAGCTCAGGGCATAGGTTTGGAATTAAATTAACTAGAAAGCTGCCTAGTTCTAAATGGGTCAGCCTGTGTATGCGTAAAAATAGTCCAGGTAAGTTGAGTCACCCTGATTTTCCTGCAATAGGCAGGGGCCCTGTGAATCCTAACTAGGGCGAGGGCCCTGCCTCTGATGGGATCCGTGTTTGAGGCACAGTTTTCCACCATATGCACTGAATTTTTGTGAGTTCTACTGTGACCCCACTGTTAGAGATTGAATTCTCCTCCTGCAATGTGTAAGAAACCTCCAAGCCAAAGCAAGGACGGAGACTTGACTAGGTAGCTACACACCAGGAAGCAGGTGTTTTCCCTAAGTTTGAAGCATGTGTGAACCCTTACTGGAGCAAACACCTACAGATATCATGGTCCTCAGGTAAACCAAAGGGAGTGCCCTAGATGCCTGGCTTTCTCAGTAGTATCCTAGCCCGACAGACATTGTCAAAGGGGAAGTTTAGGGAGTGAGTGAATTCTCTTAAAATGTATGCTTGACTGGCTATAAACCCTGTGAGAACCCCAAGATTGTACTTGGTACCAGGTCTAGCTTCAATACTAGCTTCTTTTAATGTCAGTTTTAAAAATGTTATCTATGTCTGAAATGCTTACCCATCCAAGATGCATGGAAAATAGAAACCACAAAGTGTTTCTCAATAACTTTCCACTTGCTTCTAACCTAGCTATTACCTTCAACTCCTGAAAATCATCAGACCTTGATAGATAGCTTGGGTGTTCCATCACTTCTCTGTGTTAAATATTTGAACACTTGGCAGGTTTCCTCTTTTCATGTTCATGTACCAAGTGAAAGATAAAATAGAAATAGTGACAATTTTTTTTGTTAAATGATAATTTTGTCAGTTTTAGGTTAATTCTCCCATTGTGACTATGTTCTTTTTTATCTTTCAGTCGGCAAGTACATTTTGGGATCCCATTTACAATAAGATCTCCAAACAGAAGATTTATCTGAGAAAACATTCTAGCAAATTATGGCAGTTGTTAATGAGGTAAATAAACAAATAGCTCTGTAAATTGATGCTGGATGCTTTCTTTATGATATCTGAGAATTCCCTGACTCTCACTTAAACCACTTTTCCTTGTGAATATCCTGTACAATTTGCAGGTTTTCTTGTTTTTCAACCTAAACTTAAGCAATGATACAAAGTTTCTTGCAGAACTTTTTGTCAAAGTTATTTGCATTTTACAGGGCATCTATACTATATTTCTGCTACAAAGACATCATAGAAAATATGTGAGGGAGAAAGGAAAATGGAGGGGGATGAGGCTGATTTCACTTTGGCACTTTCACTTCTTATATTTAATTGATAAAACCTGCCAAATTTGATTTTAGAGTCTGCACATACAGCATATATCAGAAGTGCTAGTAAATTTTCATAAAGGAAAATCAAGACAATAATTCACTGTGGGAAGCTCATTCTTAACTGATAGATTAGTTGAGGTTTCTCAGCTCACTGTACATTATAAGAGCAACATAAAAGATGCTGTGACTAATCATGGGAAAGGGTTCATCTTAAGAGAAAAATTTGTTAGTTGAGGAATGTTACCTTCATAATATACTTTCTACTGAAAAGGTCAGAAATACCTGATATTAATGCAGTACTCTTAGGATAAAGGCCACAAAAGGAGCACTTTAGAATTTAAAAAAAAAAAATTGGAATAGAGCTTGAGAAGTCATCTGCTCTACTCTCCAACCAAAAGGTAGAATCAGCCATCCCTGTCTCTGTGTGGACAGTCGTTAGTTTGATCTGTTCTTTAAAAACACTTGTGATCAATAAGAATTCCACAGCCTCCTTGAGGAATTCACCTGAGGCCTTAGGTATTTGACCTGTAGAAAAGTTTTGTCTGTCTTAATATCTACCACAGTATAGATAGCTATTAGCACCAGTTTTATACATCTAAAAGTTTAAATCTTAAAAAAAGCCCTTAACATTTTCATTAAATTGACTTCATTATTCTCTTCTTTTTGTTAGAGAAAGAAAGGTTCAAATAGATTAACTGATACAACTGAGGTCAAAACTGAAAGTCCATAAAGAAAAAGCTGGGTTGAGTGATCCATTTCAAGCTTGTTTCAAGGTAGTTTAAGGCAAAACTCTTTTTCAAGTTGCCCTCACTTTTTCAGTTGTATAAAATTCTACAGCACAAAGATAAGCTATCTTTCTACTCCTCATGTAATCAATCTGTGTTGTTAATAGCTCGCCAGTGAGATGATATGTCTGCATCATCAACCCTTTTGATGGACAGCTTTTTATCAGTAAGTTGCAGAAGCTATACAGTAACAAATTCCAAACTTTCTTTTTTATAGAACAAAAATCTATTTATACAGCCACAGTCAGAGCTGTGCCCCAAAAAATTAGAGGTAGGTACCTTTCCTTAGAACACACTTAAACTGATGCATTTGCCAAAATTTCATTGTTGTTATTATTTGTATTGACTCAAGTTAATTAACTTTTTTACCTCCCAGTGAGTTCTCTCTCTCTTTCCCTCTCCCTCCTCCTCTCTCCTCTTTTTACAAAAGACAATTCTGAGCAAATCAGCAGCCAATGGCATTGCCTATATAGCTTGGGATAGTTCTGTGAGAGCACCTTGCTTTGGCAGTGAACCTTATTCTTCAACTGGGTACACAATCCTGCTTTATCAAGCCAAAGCTTCCAATTATGCCAAAATTTTCCACTGTGAGGACTGATCTACCCTGATCCAGGGCAGATTAAGTTACCATAATTCTCTAAGCTACGTGGTGGATGAAGTGGTATCTTCAACCATAATGGTCCCTGTCCATCTATAGAAAATATTAAAGTATGTTTTTAGAAAATTTACAAATGTTGCTGGCAAGTGAGAAAGAGAGGGGGCAATAAAGCCAGTGGTCTTTTTACTGATTATGTGGAATTTTTATCTGAACGACAGTTGGGAAGAAGCTGTGCACACCCTGATCCTTGCTGTGAGGCTGCGGAGGGGAGAAACAAACATCTAGCAGGTAAGAAATCTGTTCAGATTTCCTGAAGCTCATGAACAAAGGGCAGAACTTTAAAAATAGTTCAGTCCAGGTATGCACAAATCATAGTTCTGGTTTATCCATGACTTTTATTTTTAGCTTAGTTACCCATGCTTTCGCTGATTTTCATCGAGTGGCTTGCAGGATACATATCACCCTCCTACCTGTTGTGTCTATGCCTGAGGCTTTTTCGCCTCTGCCCTGCCTCCAGATGCTTCAAATGGTGCATCAAAGCGTGGTGGCAAGGAGGTCTTCTCTGGAAGCGCCATGGGGATAGCACTTGAGAGGTCTTGTTCCTTGTCGGGCTGCGGGGGCTGGCTGGGAGCAGAGTGGGTGGGTGGGTGGGTGGAGGAGGGAAATGGAGCAGTAAAGTGAAATTACCAAACGCTGAAGCTCTGGAGCCCACATTAGTGTCACTCTGCTGCTCCCAGCAGCTAGAAGCCCAGCAGCAGAGGTCAGAGTGGGACCTGGTGAGTCTGTGTGTGTGTGCCCAGCACACCTCCATCTCCAATGGACCACAATTCATATCCAGATATTGCCCCCTCACCCCGAGACAGATGAAGAGCGTTGATAAGGTGTGGACAACACTCTTATTTTATATTTTTTTTTTTTTACTTAGACTTGGAAATTAAGAACAAAGAAATCTTTTTTCATAATTACCCCCAGGAATGCTAAAAATGTTTGGGAGTATAGACTATCTTTGGCTCTAGGTGTTACATAGTAATTAGTTACTTGCTAATACTTAGAACATATTGCAGTTAAAATAATGTTATTTACTAGAAGTGCAGTAAGTTAGTCAGAGATATATTGAGTAATTTAGTGAACAGTTTCGTAGACTTCTTTGTTTCGCTGTGGGCTTAATTATTTTATCTGACAGTTTAAATAAACACTTGATCATACCCACTTACACATTGCTCATCTTGAAGGTGATAAATATGGTATTACACCTCAATAAATATCAGATAAACTGTTCAGTTTGGTCAGATTTGCAGAATGTACATGACTTCTATGACCTCCAAGCGTTCTGTTATGTTAAAGATGATTTAAAAATCCTTAACACAGATTGTATCTTTATAAGAAAGATTAAAATCCACTTCCAAACAACAAATTTGCAATGCAAGTATACCAGATCCCTGCAGTATTGACTTTTGAGGACTAAGTGTTGATTTGCCATAACACTTCTCTTTCATTGAAGCTTGAAGATGAAATGTGTTCTCGTTGCTGGTTATCAGGTGTGTGTTTGATAGATGATTGCTAGTTACCAGATGTGTATTGATAAGCTATAAGCTTTTCTGTAACATTTTTGGGTGCTTCAAGTATTTCAATTAAATGCAAATGCAATGCAAATACAAGGTGAGCTTTGCAGTATCACTTAAGAAAGTTCTATGGTCACGGTAGGGTTGTAGAAATTTCAAAGGAGATCATAAAGAGCTAGGAAAACAATAATTCTTTACTATTCATTATTTAATTGATTGAATTATAAAAAGTGGATAAATAACAAAGAAATTATAAGAAAGATATTGAAATTGAGTTGAGATGTAAGATGAGAAGTAGCAGTAATTACTACTAAATTATTTCCTCTAGTCAGAAAACACATGACTTTTTAATGACTGGCAGCAGTTCATTTCTTTTGCCTCAAGGCAAAAGAAGGAATGAGGAAATACTTTTATTTTTGCTCGTAGTGATTATACATGCCAAAGGAAAAGAGAATCTGTATTATGCAGAGGGTGACTGAGTACTGAAATTTAGTCTTTATTTGCTCTGGTTTGCTTTCTCCTTAAAATAAGAAAAACAGTTTTATCTTTAATATAAAGAATTATACAATCAAAGGTTTCCAGCTTTCTGTGGCATTCAGCCTCTTTAGTGGCAATATCATGGTAAAATAAATCTGTGGCTTTTACTGAAGTTACGTTATTGCTTTTTATGTACTCTGTTATATGCTATATCAGAAACACCTCATGCTGAATGTTACCCTTAATAGCCATTTCCAAAAGGCTTTTTTTTTGTATGTCATGTTTAATAATAAAAGTTTTGATTGGCTTTTCTGCAGTGTATTTTCAGAATGACTTTCAAATGCACTGCTTGTCTGCACGCTGAAGTGAAAATGTAAGCAATACTAGTGACAAGCATATTTTGCTTTTTTGCAGATTTCAGACCCTTTCTAAGGTCATGTGGGTACTGCTGGCCAAGCATCAGTAGTTTACTCGGTGCCTGATTACAAGTGGATTTGTAAATGGAATGAAATAAGATGGATATGGAGGATTACCAACTGCTGTTGGCACACAACTGCACGCTTAAGGATGTCTTCATTCATTAACAGACCATTTTAGCCTGCCAAGGTTGAAAATGAAATGCAAGTCACAGCTTGTACATTTATCAGGGTAAGGAAAGCATCCTGCCAGTACTGGTTAGGCAAAGTCTACTTGTAGCCATTAGTGGTCCAGTCTGATTATCGGGCTCAATCTGTTTCTAATGGCAACCTTTGCAGTGACAGCATTGTTTCCATCTGTGCTCACACGAGAGATTCGAAATCTTAGCGTTTAAAGTTCTGAAATAACCTTACAGACACAATTATTTCTTTTCTTAGGGACTGTTCCAGCTGGTGTTCGGCAACCCGGCGTACCTGCAACCGGCGAGCTGGCCCCTCCCTTCTGCTTAGCAAGCCCAGTAACAGCTAGCCAGCCCTGCCTCCCGTTACAGCAGGTACTGTGACTTGCTACCACAGGTTTGTTCTCTTCAACTACCTGCAGTTCTCCTGCCCAGCAGCGTAGGGAATGACAGCACTGCTGCTCCTTCTTAGAGATGGGAAATGCTTGTTAACAAATCTGAAGTGAAAACCGCTCGCGGTTGTTCCGTGTCAGGTTGTTACATGTCAGGTTGTTATATGTCAGGAGAAAAGTGAGATACGGGGGTAGGGGGGGAGGGCAACAGGGAAAAGTAGGAAGATGCAGGGGCAGTGGTGGGAACGTGCTGACTGGCCTTGGAAAAAATATGGGACAATGAACGGGTAAAGAAGCTGTCACATAGAACCTGATGTTTTTATTGAGTTTTCACTTTTACTGCTACGTTAATGCCTTGTGCAACAAATTTTGACCACATAAGTAAGTGTCATGCCATACATTATTCAGCTCTGCTAAATCAAACTGTTTATAAACTTTTTTTCTTTGTAGTACAAGTAAGTATTTCTCCTTTAGTGAATAATTGTTTTGAATCCCAAAAAGCTGCATTATGAAGTACGTGTATCTCTGTATTTTCTTCTGTTTTAAATATACCTGTCAGATGTCGTAGAACTTTTGTTTTCTGAAGGGCCTTTTTTTTAGTTACCTCAGAAGTCAGAAATGATAGGCAAACCATCAATCAATCAATCATTAATCAATTATTTAAGTATAGGCATCAGAACGCAAAAAGATAAGAGAAAGGTGCTAGCTCTTTTTCAATTCTTACCAAAATAAAATACCCCTAACTTTGGAACTAATGTATTTTTTCAAAGTTCACCTGTCTGATTTGTCTGGGATGGATGGGCGTTGTGGTGACCTCCAGGAAAAGCACAAAGACAGGTCCTAAAGGGGCATTTCTGCCCCGAGCATCTGACAGCAACTAGAGCAGAGGGAGCCTTAGTTGGGGCCTTTGTCCCAGAATGGGGACTGACTTGGCAACCATTTTCTGTTCTTGAGGGGAAAATAAGGAAGCATTTTCCTCTCCTAGTGAATACGTGAGGATGACAGGAAGTGTCTGAGCGTCTGCATAAATGGATGGTGACCATTTACATATTTGTTAGTATGATAAAAGAAGAGTGAGGGTGCCTATGTGCAAGTTAAAGCAAAAGTGTATGTCGAAAGGTTAAAAAGCAAATCTTAGTGTAGGATAAAGAGTGCTTTCCACAAAGCCATAGGAGAAATGCAGCTAATTGAAAGAAAAAGCAAAAGATGGAAGGGAAGGCAAGGCAAGACAAAACACTGAGGACACAAAGTCAAGAGAACAAAACCAAAAGAAAATCCAGAACTGTTGGAAGGAAATAAAAATGTTTTCATAGCTCTCACTGTAACCAGGTGATATGTTAAATAAAATAACTCTAAGAAATAGAAAGGTCTGGATACACACATTATATGTTCTGGGACATTTTTCTTTCTTAATCTTTGAGCAGTATCTGACAAATTGTGCTGAAAAAAAAAAACCAAACCAACAACCCACCAAAAAAAACAACCAACAACTGAATGACAGGGACTGTATCAAACAACTTAACCTCAACCTATTTTAAAGTCTGAATGTATAACTTTAAGTTTCATGAATAACTAACAAACTGAAGCAGAGGCTAAAAGCTTTCAGTGTGGAGACTCCAAATATCTGAGAACGGGGTTCATTAAAAGAAAAGCCAATGAGGCAAAGCTTGAAGCATCTGATTTATCCAACTTCTTCCAAGATTTGTCAGTTACTGCTGTGAACATTGCATTTCTGTGATAGTAATTTAGTGCAAGTCCCTTCTCTGTAACCAAAATTCACCTTCCTTGACTGGAATTGAGATAAAAATGGGCAAAAGAAAGTGATCCTATCTTCCAGGGTTTAAAGAATAGTAGGAGAAATTCGCATAAAATAAGGACTCGTTCTCTGGAGGTCAGGAAGGCCAGTGGGATGTTTTGAACAAATAAACATAATTTAATTCTTAATGAATTATCAAAAACCCCCTCCCAAATGACTAGAAGCAAAAATTGAGTTACTACAATTTAATTTTAGCTTAATTCTGTCACAAGCAATCTTAATATCTGAAAAATGAATTGAAACTGTGTTAACTGTCTGGTTAGTGAGTAGTGTGATAATTAAGCTGCAATAAACAGGAAACTAGGTCAAAGAGCTTAGGTATATTACAACAGACCAAGCTTTAAAATATCCAAAATTAATGTTATATGGGAAATAACTAAAGAGTCGTTATTTCATTCTTATGCAAATCTACCAACACTGAGACAGAAGCAATGTCTGGAGAAGTTAAAATGCGTAAAACTCTGAATCCTGAGATGTGTATAGAACAGTTGTTTGGACAAGATGCATTTCTCAAGGTAAAACAAACACTGAAATAAGGACACTTCACCGATTCTTTTTCTCTCCCAAAGCCAGTTCCACATGCTGTAGTTTTGGTGAAAGTACACTGGAGAGAGGGAACACCGAGGCGAGTTTCTGATTTGATTACAGTTAGACTCTGTTTAGAAGAAAGATGTGGAATCATCAAAGGTTGCAAGAAAAGAAGCAGAGAGACATCGGGAGCCACGACTGCTAAGGGAAGGCGGGAGGGGAGCGAGGTGGCTGCTCCCCGGGGCGGCGGGTCGGTAGGTTCTTGGGAAGGTGGCTGCGGGGCCGGGGGGAGGATATTGAAATACCCTGGTATCCCACTGCGGTGAGTTTTAGCATAACACAAAATTGTGTAGGCACCCATTCTAAGGGCCATCGTGCCTTTGAGTCTCCACATTCAGTAAAAGCGATGGTCCAAAGCGATCCAAAGACTTATGGGTAGAGTTTCTGTCCTGAGGATGAATTAATCTCACCTGAGCTTTGCTGCCTGCACTGCAGACATCACAGCTGAACTTGTCATCTTCAAATTAATTTATATTCAATTAAGACTTTTTTAGGCTGCAGATCATCTGACTGATTTTAGATATCTATTTTAAGATGTGCTGAATATTACCTATATTACCTTAAATATGCTGCTGCTTTTTTTTTTTTTTTTTCCTGTACTCATCTGGCCAGTTTAACAGAGTAGCTGAAATGCACTGACACTCGTGGCAGTTCTCTCTGGTCAAACGAATATTTTTCTCTGTGCCTCCATTATGTGCTGATGTGAATATTTTTAAAGCAGATAAAATTAAATTTTCTTCAGAAATATTTTTTGGGGCTACGTGATGAAAGTGCTACTGAAGACACTGCCATATAGATTGGAAGAGAGTTGTCAAGTACCTTTGGACCCGAGACACACCCAAGATCATTCTCTCAGCAACACTCTGCATCACAGTCACATCTGAAAGTAGATACAAACATCTATGACTCAGTTAAACACTACTCAAAAGTCAGTCAGTAGAAAAATTATTTCATATTCATATGGGGCTTTTTTTGGTTTATTTTCCCTCCTCCTGCAACAACAGTTGGTTAACATTTTCCTCCTTATCAAAATAACCCAGAGAAGAAAAAAAACCCCAATGTTCTGAATTAGCATAATAGCAGATTTGGCACATTTATTGATAGATGCAGAAATCAAACAAACAGCTAATAAGAAAAAAACCCAACCAAAACCCATGCTTATGTCTCTTTGATATACTTGTACCAACATCACAAACATGCTCAAAAATGAACATAAAGAGGGTGAAAGTAGAAACATAAACTCAGCTATATTCAAATTAATTTGAAAGCATGAAATAATCACTGTTGAAAATTACGCTATTAAAAAAATTCAATTAAGATTTGTGACTCACTTCAGTTTTGATTTTATCCCTTCTGCTCTAGAAAATTAGGAACTGCGTATCCAGTGCCCGGTGGGGTTTGGGAGGGATGACGAACAGCCATTTGAAAACTTTTTTTTTTTTTTTGTTAAGACAGTACTGACTATGAAAAAGGGATTAAAATACCTCACTGAATTTCTTACATATTGCACCACTATTGCAGTTGACCCGTTTTTTCTTCTGTGTAGAATGTTTTGATGTTTGTGATTTGTTTTACAATGTTTTAAGAAGGAAATGTTATTGATTATTTTTCAGGAACACCATTTTGTGGGATTTTACATTTAAGATACATTTTGAGTAAAGTATTTCTTTTGAAAACAGCAGCAGCAGCATCATGTTTCTAACTTGCCCATTTTTATTGTGTTTTCTAGTGTCGGCCAGAGTAGAAAATCCAGAACTCTTGAACCTCTCTCTCTGACATCTACACAAACTGTTCAGCAGTGGGAGATAGGCAGCTATACCTATTCCCAGCAGTTACAGTATGTAACTGGCACCTTCTCTCACGAAACTAAGGAAAAATCATAAAAGTGTTGGTTGGAAGGAGCCTCAACCTGATGCTTGGACCAGACTTCCAGCAGCAGTAACTCAAGGCAGCCTATTTATGCAAATAGCCATCAACCACGGATCCTCAAAAGCAGACTTACTTTCATTCCTGATTTCCATCTCTGCTGCAGGTAAGGCTCTTGCAAATTAAATGTATAAAGGAAAACCCAGTATAGATAATACAAGAATGTGAGTTGTAGCTGGTGCCACTTATTACTGGCATTGCTGCTCTGTTCCTAGTGCTGCCTCCTAAACAGCAGGACACAGACGTGAACCAGAGGAAGAGGAAGGCAGTGTATTGGATTTCATCACCCATCATTTAATTTTGCCAGTGGGACTCTCAGTAATCTCACCATTTTTCAAAAACAGTATGTTCTCTCACTTTCTCTACCAAAATATGTTATAAGGTCAAGTTTTCTAAATTTTATAAACAGATGCTATTCCTTGTATGCAATTTTACCTCTCAAAAAATATTTTTGGCAAAACAAAATAGGGAAGTAATTGTCTTTTTTCCATAATGAATGTTAACTTTGTTTTGAGTATGTAGTAGATATTTTTTAATCCCAAAATCTGAATTTCAGATTGTACAGTTTGCTCTGCATATACATATGAATTTACATTTACGTTGGAATCTAATGGATCATAGTCAAGTAATTTTTTGCAGGAATGTGAAAATAATCATGTGAAAAATGATGAGCTATTTAAAAACCAGACATATACTCTGAGAAAAAAGAAAATACCTAGAAACAAGCAAATGTATTTATATATTCATATATATTTATTTTATAATCTTTTAAATTAATTCTTCTAATTTAATTAAGATTATTATCATTTATCACCAAATAATATTACAATATTATCAATATAAGAAGATCCAAAACAAATCATATTTGATCTCAAATATTAGTTTATAGCTCTGTGTTCGAAAGATTACTTCTATGACTTCCATTTTCTGATTCACTGTTAAGACTCAGTTCTAAATGAACCAAGACCCCGTATGAGCTCAAATATTAATTGTCACCCAGAGACACTGCCTTTACAATTAATAAGGTATGGAATTAATCCTTTAATATAAAGAAGAAGTTATAGATTCTGAATTTTACTATTTTTTTCTATAAAAATCAGGTAGAAATGCAATCTAGTTTTCTTCCCACCATCAAAGAGACAGTTATCCCAGTGCTGATCTTATTTACAGTAGTATCATGCAAGTGTCAATGAAGATACTCTTCTGTTACTGTGCAACCAGTGAGAAGAAAATTAGGCCAATTTCTGCACACAGACAGCAATGAAGGAACCATTTGGGAATGCCACATCTAAATTTAATAAATCTATGCCACATATGGCTCTGCAATTGAGACTGATCTCATATAAGTTGTATGTCTAAATGACATCAGCATCTGACCTACTAATTCTAGATTTGAAAAAAAAAAAAGGCTTTGGGCTTGTGAGAGCAAACCATGAAACAATAAGAGTGTGAACTGGTTTCGTGGTTATGGTATTTCCAAACACCTCCTCTGCCACTGAGAGTAGTAGGAAAATAATTTCTCTGTATGGTGCCTGTATATTTATAGATTAAGATCTCTATCTGTATGTAGAAGGGGGAGAAAGGAAGCAAAAACAAGAACCAGCATAAAATAAACTAGAATTTTACTAGGTAACACAGCCTTAGGTTCTTGAACAAAGCCTCTGACAGGTGGGAGAAACTACAACACAGCACTAGTCAGATGCTAAATGACCTTTTTTATATATAATGATTTTTAAGGCTGATGTCACCTTGGAGTTAACCTCTCCATTAGATGATCTAACCCAGACGTGTTATTTAGGCTCCATTATAGCCAACAGAGGAAGATACGCGCTCGGAGAAGGCAGTTTGATCTTAACCACATTAGGGCACAGAAAAATGTGGTCACAGAGGAGGAGGGTACAATCCTAACAGGAAAGGGAGACGACCAGCCACAGGAAGAATGCACAGAAAATGGTTGCATTATGATAATGGTGTTATATTGATTTTACAGCATCCTGCAAAGGAATCTCAGGAAGATTTGGAGGAGAAGTGTTCTCATATGTGTTCTCACTCCAACATCAATTTTATCATTAGTTTTGAAAGGCAACTTCACACAAAGTAGTAAACACCATCTTTGTACAATTCTGAGCATAATGGAAATTACAAAATGTGCTGCAAAATTAATGTAGATGTAATGAAATCACTGAAGAAACTCTCTTGTGGTATCTCAGGACAAGTTCAGAGGTGCCAGTTGGCTTATATAGACAAGGCTAGGCACAATTTAGCCTGACTACTTCAGTTTATCAGTATTAATGTACAAAAAGCACTGTTTGTTGTGGGGATTAGTTGTTGTCTCATTTCACCTCGCGTTCTGAATAATAAATGGTTATGCATGTTGCCTTCAATTTAATTTGTCATATAAATTCCATATAATTCAGTTATTAAGATAAGATAATATGTGACAATATTTATGTAACAGTATCCTCCCAATCACTCAACTGCTTCTAAGTGCTAAGGGCCAATTAGATGATTTTTGCCTCTGAGATCTGGTAATCATTTGTTGACAGATATTAAAAGATTCATCTGAACACATTCAACTGTCTTCTCCCATGAAAGAAATTACTTTCCTTTTCTTGTTTCCTTTTTTTTAAAATGGATGTAGTGGTTAATTAAAGCTCAAGAAGTTTACAGTACCCAACATTTGAATTGCACTACACTTCAGAACTATGAGCACTTAATTTATAGTGCACTTTTTAAATTAATTGCAAGCCCTGCTGTTGAGGTAGTTATTATTCTCCATTAGGAGAAGTTTTTGCTATCCAGCTGCTTTGTTCTGCAGCCACCACCTCTGCACTTGGGCCTAACCAAGAAGCACATTAATCAGAGGAAAGATCTTGCAAGTCACTTACTATGGCAAATGTCTTTTATTGACAACATCTAGTGCTACGTAGCGTAGCATCTCCATAAAGCTGATTAAGTTTGCTCCTTTTTTCCCCTGTGGACAGCAGCACAGCATTCCTAAAACAGGAGCAGGGGTTGTAGCTGAAGATGAAGTGTGGTTCCTTCCAGTTCCAGTGCCACTAATGACTAACGTGACCTACAGAAACGCTTGGGCTCCTCTGGCAAAATGTGAAGAAGGAACAGGAGCGACGTGGGAGAGCAACCTGATGCCCCGTCTGTGGTCCATCTGTCTCTGAAGGCCACACAGTGCTCCTCAGCACCACTCATGAGTTTCCTGAGCTGTTACAAAGACCTTCCTCCCAACTCTACCTTTTGGTTTGCTAGTCTGCAAAATTTAACTGAAGCCGGTGAGTTCCTATTTCATTTACATATAAGGATAAAAGAAGTCACTGCAAGTTTATGAATTGCATTTGTCACAATCCAAGGCA